>PVIU01002546.1:0-168837 GCA_004026605.1 Ondatra zibethicus | reverse complement strand
ATCCAGCTGGACCGGGACTGAATGAGCATGTGATCAAGCTGGACTCTCTAAATGTGGCTGCCAATGAGGGCAGAATGAGAAGCCATCAACAATGACACTAAGACCTATCTCCTCTGCATGTATTATCTTTTTGGGAACCTAGTCGATTTGGATGCACACCTTCCTAGGACGGGATGGAGGGGGGAGGGCCTTGGACTTCTCACAGGGCTGGGCGCCATGCCCTCTTTTAAGGAAGCAGCGGGAAGGGGGGGGAGCAGGAGGGGACTGGGAAAAGGGGATGAAATGTAACTCTTTTTTTTTGAAAAATAAAGGAATATGGGGAAAAAATAAAATAAAATAAAAAAAGAATTAAGTCCTTATGGCTCATTTCCAGTCTGAGGAATGCTTAGAGCCTATCAACAAATTACAGATAAGAGAAGTCACTGGATTCTTTTTACCCCTAGCTAACAGCTGGCTCCTTTTTGCATGAGTGCTTTTCACTTCATCTCAAGGTTGAAAAGTTATATATAGTATTGAGCCCATGTATCAGAAAAGGGGGGGGAATATCAGGCTGCAGGGAGATGGGGAATCTGGGATGGGGACTATACTAGATACTAGGGAGTGTGGCATCACCCTGCAGACTCCAGCCAATGAGGAATTCTGGGGGCAAGGAAGTGCAGCTAAGAATGTAAAAACTACTGTTTGGCACTAAATCCACATGCCAGCCATTTTTGCCTTTTCTCTGAGCAGACATGTGATTCTGCAAGGTCCAAAGCTGAACTTCACTGCTCCGAGTCTCCCCCAGGACTCCGAGTATGAACCGTCCACTTCACTGCTCTGCGTCTCCTCTAGGACTCTGAGTATGAAGAGAGCATCATTATTTCTTACACTTTAACTCTTCCCCTGACCTTTCTTTTTTCCTTTTGGGCCAGGCATTTAAAGAGACACTGGTTAAGTCACTACTTGACTGGAGACAGCCATCAGAAGCCTCAAGGACTGCAAATAGCCAAGAATACCAAGCTAGAAAAAGAGTTCATGAAAGTAAAACCTAGTCAGCTCTGCCATCCTTCAACAAGTGAAATAAGAGCAACAAGTGAAATAATCAGGAATAACACAGTGTATGCCTACATCCCAGAGAAAGTCAAAAGGAAATTAGAATTGTTTTTGAAACAGTTCATCACGTTGCTCAGGCTGCCCTTGAATCTGCTTTGGGTGATGACCTTGAGATAACCTTGAACTTCGGATCCTTCTGCCTCTACCTCTCCAGTGCTGGGATTACAGGTGTGCTTCATCTGGTTTTTGTGGCTCTGTGCATCAGACCCAGGACTCTGTGCAGGCCTGGAAAGTACTCGGAAAGTTAGCAGTGTTAGCCCCATCTCTACTGGGGTCAATTTGACAAATTAGACAAAACGGGCAAATTCCACGGGAAAAGAAAACTTTGCCAAAAAGTGCACAACTAAATAAAAAGAAACAACTTAGTCAATGTATTAATGGAATTTTATTTATAATTATATCTTCTAAAGTCAAAATGCCAGACATGGATGATTCTGTTGGTATTAATATTGGTATTTCACAAACTGAGATAATGCAGCAGCACAAAAGCTTCCTATACATATATGAGGCCAGTATAGCCTTAATACTGAAAATTTAAATACTACAAAAAATCAGGCCACAGACTCACCAATATCATCAGCATCAATATGGATAAAAGAAAAAAAAAGAATGGAACCTGTATCAGAGGGACCATTTAATAAAGGAATTCGTCATTTATCCAACACATCAATTGTAATGGATGGTATTGTGATCATAGGGATTGATGCAGGAAAGAATGTAACAAGAGAAAAATTAATAATTATAGAAATCCCTAATATATTCCAAATCAAAGGACTCCTCTACCTAACAAAGAGCTTTTACTAAACACATAGAGCTAGAGCTAGGAACATAGCTGGGGTACTGCGCTTGCCTGGCACACCCAAGGCTATAGGTCCAATTCTCAGCAGGGCAAAAGAAAAGACAAAAAACCATCTAAACAACAGCAACAAAGTACAATGTAAACGTATCTAAGATGAAATACTGAGTATGCCTCAAGGGAAAGTAACGTCCACAGCTCTCCTCCTATAGAACACTGGAGTAGAAATACTACCCAGTGCAGCAAGACAGGAAAATTAAGTAGTTGAAAAGAAAAAAATTAAAATCTCATCCTGTCTGTAGATAATGTGACTTCCTTTTACACCTTTACAAATATTGTTTTTATTACTGCAAAGAAAGAAACAAACGTAAATGTCTAATTCCGTAGATAGGCAGGTATCCTGGCTTAGCTTCTGTGGCTGTGATAAACACCATGACCAAAAGCAGTCTGGGTGTGTTTGTTGCACAGGTGAGAGTCCATTCTTAGAGGAGGCTAAGGCAGGAACCCAAGGCTGGACCTGGACCAGAAGAGGAAGCAGAGGCCACAGAGGACTGCCACCTTCTGGCTTGCACAGGCCCACCTGCCTGGAATGGTATTGCTCACGGTACCTAAATCTATGAGCAATTAGGAAAATGTCATACAGGCATGCCACCAGCTCATTCTGATCCGGGCAGTTCTTCTTCGGAGGACTACCCAGGTGACTCTGGGTTGTGTCAAATGACAGCTAATGACATGGTTAGCTAACAGATGGTAGCAGTACATAAATCAAAACTCATCATCTTGATACACAAGCAATGTTGAACAAATGGAACGTTACAGTTTCTTAAGTGATACATTACAATAGTATAAAATCATTTGAGCTGGTGTCGTGGTGCAAGCCTTTAATCTGTCCTTGGGAAGCAGAGGCAGGAGAATCTCTGGAGCTCAGGACAGTCTGGTCTGCATAGCAAATTTCAGGCCAGCCAAGTCTAAATAGTGACACCCTGTCTCAAAAAATAAAAATTATTTTAAAATATGAAATCTAAGCTAGTGCATGCAAGGTCTATATACTGAAAACAAACAAACAAAAAGGAAACCTGAAAAGTGGGGAAAAAGAGAAAGACTTCAAAACTCCTTATCTTCAGGAAATCATCTGCTCTCAAGACAACACACATGAGCCAAACCACATCACACAGAAGAATTTGTTTGTTATTTTAATATTCTTTTATTTTTCATTCAAAATATTTACACTTCCTCCCTTCTCCCAGTCCCCTCCCGCTCCCCCACTAACCCTCCTAATCGCTAAGGAAGTTGAACATGACCTTAAGTGTCTTTTGGCCATTTGAACTTCTTCTGTTGAGAATTCTCTGTTCAGATCATTACCCCATTTTTTAATTGGGCAATTTAGCATTTTAATGTCTAGTTTCTTGAGTTCTTTGTATATTTTGGAGATCAGACCTTTGTCTGATGTGGGGTTAGTGAAGATCTTCTCCCATTCAGTAGGATGCCTTTTTGTCTTAATGACAGTGTCCTTTGCTTTACAGAAGCTTCTCAATTTCAGGAGGTACCATTTATTCACTGTTGCTCTTATTGTCTGTGCCACTGGGGTTTTACAGAGGAAGTGGTCTCCTGTGCCCATGTATTGCAGGCTACTTCCCACTATCTCTTCTATCAGGTTCAGTGTGGTCGGATTTATATTGAGGTCTTTAATCCATTTGTATTTGAGTTTTGTGCATGGAGATAGATAAGGATCTATTTTCATTCTCCTACAGGTTGACATCCAGTTATGCCAGCACCATTTGTTAAAGATGCTTTCATTCTTCCATTGTATACTTTTAGCTTCTTTGTCAAATATGAGGTGTTCATAGGTTTGTGGAATAATATCCGGGTCTTCAATTCAATTCCATGGGTCAACATCTCTGTTTTTATGCCAATACCAAGCTGTTTTCATTACTGTAGCTCTGTAATAGAGTTTGAAGTCAGGGATGGTAATGCCTCCGGAAGTGCCTTTATTGTATAGGATTGTTTTGGCTATCCTGGGCTTTTTGTTTTTCCATATAAACTTAGTTATTGTTCTCTCAAGGTCTGTGAAGAATTTTGTTGGGATTTTGATGGGGATTGCATTGAATCTATAGATTGCCTTTGGTAGAATTGCCATTTTTACTACATTGATCCTACCAATCCAAGAGCATGGGAGATCCTTCCATTTTCAGGTATCCTCTTCAATTTCTTTCTTCAAGGTCTTAAAGTTCTTGTCAAATAGATCTTTTACTTCCTTGGTTAGTGTTACCCCAAGATACTTTATGCTATTTATGGCTATCATGAAAGGTGATGTTTTCCTGATTTCCCTCTCTGCTTCTTTATCCATTGTGTATAGGAGGGCTACTGATTTTTTGGAGTTGATCTTGTATCCTGCCACATCACTGAAGGCATTTATCAGCTGTAGAAGTTCTTTGGTAGAGTTTTTGGGTTCACTTATGTACACTATCATATCATCTGCAAATAACGAAAGCTTGACTTCTTCCTTTCCAATTCGAATCCCCAAGATCTCCTTATTCTTTCTTATAGCTATTGCTAGAACTTCAAGCACTATATTAAAGAGATATGGGGAGAGTGGACAGCCCTGTCTTGTTCCTGATTTTAGTGGAATGGCTTTAAGTTTCTCTCCATTTAATTTGATGTTAGCTGTCGGCTTGCTGTATATTGCTTTTATTATATTTAGATATGAACCTTGTATCCCTAATCTCTCCAAAACCTTTATCATAAAGGGGTGTTGAATTTTGCCAAATGCTTTTCCAGCATCTAATGAAATGATCATATGGTTTTTTTTCTTCCAGTTTATTTATATGCTGGATCACATTGATAGATTTTCGTATGTTGAACCAGCCCTGCATCTCTGGGATGAAGCCTACTTGATCATAATGGATGATTTTTTTTGATGTGTTCTTGGATTCTGTTTGCCAGTATTTTATTGAGAATTTTTGCATCGATGTTCATGAGTGAGATTGGTCTGTAATTCCGGTTCTTGGTTGCATCTTTGTGTGGTTTTGGTATCAGGGTAACTGTAGCTTCATAAAAAGAGTTTGGCAAATGACCCTTCTGTTTCTATTATGCGAAACACCTTAAGGAGTATAGGTATTAGTTCTTCTTGGAAGTTCTGGTAGAATTCCGCCTTAAAACCATCTGGTCCTGGGCTTTTTTTGGTTGGGAGGTTTTTGATGACAGCTTCTATTTCCTCGTGACATATAGGTCTATTTAATTTGTTCACCTGGTCTTGATTTAATTGCAGTATATGGTATTTATCTAAAAAATGTCCATTTCTTTTACATTTTCTAATTTTGTGGCATAGAGGCTTTTGTAGTAAGACCTAATGATTCTCTGAATTTCCTCAGTGTCTGTTGTTATGTCCCCCTTTTCATTCCTGATCTTGTTAATATGAGTGTTCTCTCTCTGCCTTTTGATTAGTTTGGCTAGGGGTTTGTCGATCTTGTTGATTTTCTCAAGGAACCAGCTCTTTGTTTCATTGATTCTTTGGATTGTTTTCTGTATCTCTGTTTTGTTGATTTCAGCCCTCAGTTTGATTATTTCCAGTCTTCTACTCCTCCTGGGTGAGTCTGCTTCTTTTTTTTTCTAGAGCTTTTAGCTGTGCTTTTAAGTCACTAATGTGTGCTTTCTCCATTTTCCTTATGTGGGCACTAAATGCTATGAACTTTCCTTTTAGCCCTGCTTTCATAGTGTCCCATAGGTTGCGGTATGTTGTGTCTTCATTTTCGTTGAATTCAAGGAAGACTTTAATTTATTTCTTTATTTCTTCCTTGACCCAGGAGTGGTTCAGTAGTTGACTGCTCAGTTTTCATGAGTTTGTAGGCTTTCTGGGGGTAGAATTGTTGTTAAATTCTAACTTTACTCCACGATGATCCAATAAGACACAGGTGGTTACTCCATTTTTTTTGTATCTGTGGATGTTTGCTTTGTTACCGAGTATGTGATCAATTTTTGAGAAGGTTCCATGAGATGCTGAGAAGAAGGTATATTCTTTCCTGTTTGGGTGGAATGTTCTATAGATGTCTGTTAAGTCCATTTAACTCATTACATCTGTTACTTCTCTTATATCTCTGTTAAGTTTCTGTCTGGTTGACCTGTCCATTGGTGAGAGAGGAGTGTTGAAATCTCCTACTATTAGAGTGTGGGGTTTGATGTGTGCTTTGAGTTCTAGTAATGTTTCCTTTACATATGTGGGTGCTTTTATATTAGAGGCATGATATTCAGGATTGAGAATTCATCCTGATGAATTGTTCCTGTTATGAGTATAAAGTGTCCATCTCCATCTCTTCTGACTGATTTTAGTTTGAGGTCGATTTTGTTCGATATTAGTATAGCCACACCCACTTTTTTCTTAGGGCCGTTTGATTAAAAAACCTTTTCCTAACCCTTTACTCTGAGATAATGTCTGTCTTTGTGGTTGAGGTGTGTGTCTTGTAAACAACAGAATGTTGGATCCTGTTTTCGTATCCATTCTCTTCACCTGTGCCTTTTTATAGGTGAATTGAGTCCATTGATATTAAGTGATATTAATGACCAGAGGTTATTAACTGCGGTTATTTTTTTTGGGTTGTAGAGTTTGTATGTTTCCCTTCTTGAGTTGTGCCAGTGGAGGGATGTTAGATGTCTGAGTTATTGTGTATGTTGTTTGCTTCCTTTAGTTGTGGTTTTCCTTCTAGTACTTTCTGTAAGGCTGGGTTTGTGGCTATGTATTGCTTAAATTTATCCTGAAATATCTTGTTTTCTCCATCGATGGTGAATGAAAGCTTTGCTGGGTATAGTAGTCTGGGCTTGCATCCATGGTCTCTTAGTGTCTGCAGCACATCTATCCAAGACCTTCTTGCTTTCATGGTTTCCATAGAGAAGTCAGGTGTAATTCTGATAGGTTTACCTTTATACGTTACTTGGCCTTTTTCCTTTGCAGCTCTTAGTATTCTTTCTTTATTCTGTATGTTTTGTGTTTTGATTATTATATTGCAAGGGGATTTTTTTGATCCAGTCTATTCGGTGTTCTGTATGCTTCTTGTACCTTCATAGGCATATCCATCTTTAGGTTGGGAAAGTTTTCTTCTATAATTTTGTTGAATATATTTTCTGGGCCTTTGATCTGTGCTTCTTCTCCTTCTTCTACCCCTATTTTTCTTAGGTTTGCTCTTTTTATGGTGTCCGAGATATCCTAGGTGTTTTGTGTTAAGAATTTGTTGGGTTTGTTGTTTTCTTTGATCAATGAGTTTATTTTCTCTATAGTATCTTCAGTGTCTGAGATTCTTTCTTCTCTCTTATATTCTGTTGGTTATATTTGTCTCTGTAGTTCGTGCTTGTTTACCCAGATTTTCCATCTCCAGCCTTCCCTCGGTTTGTGTTTTCTTCATTGCCTCCATTTCAGTTTTTAAGTCTTGAACTGTTTCCATTACCTGTTTGATTGCTTTTTCTTGGTTTTCTAGGATATCCTTGAGGAATTTATTCATTTCTTCTAACTTTTTGTTAGTTTTCTCATCCCTTTCTTCAAAGGAGTTTTTCACCTCTTCTTTAAAGGTCTCTATCAATTTCATAATGTTATATTTAAAGTCGATTTCTTCTTACATCTGGGTTAGGTTGTTCCGGTTTTCCTGTTGCATACTTGCTGGTTTCTGGTGTTATCATGTTGGTTTTCAGGTTGTTGGAGGAATTCTTGGATTGGTGCCTGCCCATCTCTTCCTTTGATTGCAGTCAGTGGAGTCTCAGCGGGTGGGGACCTCCCAGGAAGGCTTGCACACACTCACCCCTCTGGATAGCTTATCTCAGTGCAGGAAGAGGAAGTCCCGTCTGGACCTCTGATCTGTCTGGACCTCCGATCTCAGCACAGGAAGAGAGAGTCCTGGTGGTCCAATGACCCACAGAGGAAAGGAAGAATTTGTTTTTCAAGAGGCAGTCAAACTGTTATTACTTTTGCTATGGGAAATGAACTAAAATTGCACAACTTGAAAAAGAACATGACTGGGGATTCCTATCACTGTATCTCACGACTTACTAAAAAGTCACAGATCATTAACAAAAGCATAGACACATAGAGCAATGGACCACATATAATTCACCTGTTTGCCCACTCACATAAGACCAATGCACATGATGCAAAGTCGCCCAAGCAATTCAATGGAGGGATATAATTTCTAGACAAATAGTCATAATAATTAAATAACCATATTAAAACTACTCAGCACAGCTTAGCTTCACATTATATACAAAATTAACTCAAAGTGAAACAGATATAACAAGAAAAGTTAAAATGATATACTTCTTTTCTTCTATAGTGCAACACCAGCTCTACGCGCTACGGGCAAGGATCTGGAGATTGAAACACACAGACAGAGACAGAGACATGGGTCATCCTTGAAACAAGAGTGCCAAGAATGCCCCCTTGAATCAAGAATGCCAACTTTATTGTGTTCCAGGGGAGCTTATATAGGTTCTTCTTGACTAATGGCCATGCCCCAACACTCAGCTGCAAGCCCACCAGAAACCACTCCTCTGTCTTGTGCTCGGAGCAGCTACAAGCATAGGAAAAACAAGTTTTGTTTTTTTTTTACAGGAAGTTCAGGGTCTGGGGGTCCACAGTTCCCAACATTCTTCCATTCTGCTTTTCTCTTTCTTTCTTTCTTTCTTTCTTTCTTTCTTTCTTTCTTTCTTTCTTTCTCTCCTTTTTGGGGGATTTTCTGAGACAGGGTTTCTCTGTGTGGCTTTGGAGCCTGTCTTGGAACTCACTCTGTAGACCAGCTGACCTCAAGCTCACAGAGATCCTCCCACCTCTTCCTCCTGAGTCCTGGGACTAAAGGCATGTGCCACCACCTGGCCCCAAAATGATACATTTCTAGGAGAAAAAAATAGGAATATATTTTCGATCTTGAATTAGGCAAAGATTTTGTAGCAACATCATCAAAAGTATGATTCAAAAACACTTTTTAAATTACTAATTGCACTTTAGTATAATTCAAAAGGTGTCCTCTTTGAATATTTAAGAAAATGCAGGACTATGAGGGAAGAGGCAGGAGTCTAACGGCAGTGTAGAGGGAAGAACAAGGGAGACCAACAGGGGAAGAAGGGTGAATGTTGTGCTTCCTTTGGCGTGGATACAGATTTAAATATATGTGTATATATGACCTCTATATGTGTATATAAGCATATATAAGACCTGAAAGTAGATGAAGACTATCTGAGGAAGGGGTTATTGGCAAGGAGGTAAGACAGGGATGTAGAGGATGATAAGGGAGGTGGACATGAGCAAAGTACAGTGATACACAGTCTATCATATATATATGATATTATATGTATCAGAATGAAAGCCATTATTTCACTAAAACTAATAAGTTAATAAAGCAAACAATTAAAAACATTCAAGGGAAAAACAGAAAGCACCTCAGTAGGCCCATTTTCCAAGTCTGGGAAGGATACAAACAGTGACTTCTTAGTGCATGCCCCTAATGAGGACTTCTGAGGACTCAGCCCAAGGGGCTTTCTACCTTGGCAGCGATCTTTATGCTGGCTCTCAAGGGATGGAGAGTCTGCCTATTAGTTTCCAACCATTCACGTTTGACCAGAGGGAGTCACATGCTTCTCCAGTGAGGAAAAGCCCCTCCGTTTTCAATGCCAACCATTGACTTTCCATCCTCCAGGGTCAAGCATGGAACCAGCAGAGATGGGGACTCAGTGGAGGCCCTGACAGCAGCAGAGAAAGGCAGGTGAGAGAGGCCGGGGAAGCAGTGAGGGAGGGCACCTTCACCTCCAACAGCAGACAGAGTCACATAGATTCAAACGCATGAAACGATATTGAGAAAAACAAAGACAGACCTACCCAGTTCCTCTGCATTTGACCAAGCTCAAAGGAGAAAGAGCCAGTGCTTCCTCATACATGCCAGCATTTTCCTGTCAAGGTGCACTCCCTGCTGAGAGTGTAGCAAAAACACACCCAGGGTAGAAGCAGAAAAGTACAAATTGCTAAACAGAGCACACAGCTACTCTTAAGCACAGCTAGAACTCAGAGCCAAGAACCTCACTTCCCTATACCCTTGGATATCTCAGGCACACAAGGAAACCTTATTCATTCTCTTATCTTCATGTTTGTGTCCATTGTTTGGCCTTTTTTATCCTCTTTAGTGCCAACTATACAATACAGTATCTCAGAGTCAGGCCACTTAGACATCCTCCTGAGCCCCACGAGGTGTCGTGGCCTGGACCTAAACCTGGGGATTAAGCAGACTTGACTTTATGGTTCAGGATCAGTAACAATGATGCAGATATGCCTGGTGTCTCATACAGACATACACTAGCTCAGCTTATAAGAGATAATGGACAAAAGCAGAGTATTGAAGTCACATAAAAAAGCTATCTCCCAGTGAGGAGGCTGTGGAGAAGGTGGTGGTACAGAATTCTATTACAGGGTATGCCCAAAGAACATCCAGTCATTGAGAGGAGTTGGGAACATGATGTGGTGTGGTGCGTGACTTCCCATGGAGGGTTAACTTGTTCTGGGTTTAAACCATGAAATGAGATATTGTCTAACAACTCAGCCTCCTATGGTCAATCTTTGCATCAACAGAGATGCTGTGTCAAGAATATCCAGGCTAGTTGAAGTTCCACATGATTTTCAAACACAAGACTCCTCCCTTGAAATCCTACTACCCCTCTCTATCTGTGATAGCACTGTGGGATCTAGCCAGAAGACCAGAAGCTAATGAATCCTGAACCAGTACTCTCCTATGTGTATGATGTCACCTGTCACTCCCTCAGCCCCCAAAGTCTTTTAAAACTATTCTTATTATGTTGATTTGTGTGTAAGAGCATGTGTGCACAGTCCATGGTACACATGTGGAGATCAGAGAAGAACATGTTGGCTCTCTCCGTCTATCACATGGGTCCTGCTGCTTGAACTCAGGTTGCCGGGCCTGATGGCAGGCACTTTACCCACTGGGTCTTCTCCCTGGCTTTTATCCCTCACCTTCTAAGGAGCATGTTAGCCATGTTTCAGTTTTTTCTAGTACTCTCCATCTTAACTCAGGGCTGGGTATTAATCCAGGCTAGGTGACTTCACATCTCAGCATTCTGTCTTAATTCCCCTGACGGGACTCCCATCAGTGGTGGACTCATTACTTCCTGAGTGAATGCACACTAGTCAGTCCTCTCAAAATGTTCACTAGTGCACCCCCTGTCCCAGCAGACAGACTGTACCGCACGTAGCCATCTCTCCCTCTTTCCTTTTCCAAGGGGGACCAATTCCCCTTCCTCCCCACCTAAGCATCCTGAGTCTTCACAGAGATGCAGCAGTGACAGTCTTCAGTGGCTTTCCGTAACTGGACTGGTTCTGTAGTCTTGAAGTTTATTTTTAGCTACTCTGCGTGAGTTTGCTCTTTTTTTCAGTCTGTGAACCTCTTTCTTCAAATAGAAAAAATATCCAGTGGCCTGAGGCATCTGCCCTTCCTCTTCTGACCCCAGGAAGGAGGACAAACACCTCGTACACAGCTCAGCACATCCAGCAGCGGATGGACGACAACAAAAGGGCAGGTAAGACTCCGAACAAAACTGTTAACTGGCCTCTTGACCCCACAAAGATTCAAGTTTCTGAAAGAAATTAGATAAGTCACAGATAAAATCTTCAGGATTCTAGTATGGCATCAGATATAGGATTTACCTCTGGGTTAAATTTTTAATAATTGATAGTTATTTAAAGCATAGCATAAAGAGACGGCAGCAACATGATATTTCCACTGATTTAAAGCAGTCACTTTCATTGGTTCTGTGAATTTGGATAAATCACCTCTGGTCTCAAGCTTCAGTATTTTCACTTATAAAGTGCAATGTGATGCCACAATTATCAGGCTAAGGAAGAGTTAGCACAGAAAAGACCCTATACATGCAAACAAGAGTGAAGAAGAGCACAGCTATTGTAATCAAATCCTATTAAAATTAACTATCCTCTTCTATAAGATTGCTCAGGCAGACTACTCAGTTTTAGTAAATTCTCAGCCAACAATTAAGCTCTTCCAAATTTATGATGTTTTTGCTTAAGAGTTGACCTCTAATCTTACCTTGAGATGGAACTTTCTACCCCACAGATATGGGCAGAAAGAACCAGACGACAGCCACAGAATTCCTCCTCCTGGGATTCTCCAAACAGTCAGAGCAAGAAGACGTTGTCTTTGGGCTGTTCTTGGGGGTGTACCTGGTCACCATCTCTGGGAACCTTCTCATCATCCTGGCCATCAGCTGTGACCCTCATCTCCACACACCCATGTACTTCTTCTTGGCCAACCTCTCCAGTGTCGACATCTGCTTTTCCTCAGTCACTGTCCCCAAGGCTCTGGTGAATCACATGGTGGGAAGCAAGTCCATCTCTTACGTGGAGTGCATGACCCAGATCTATTTCTTTATCACATTCATCAACATGGACAGCTTCCTCCTGAGTGTGATGGCCTATGACCGCTATGTGGCCATTTGTCACCCACTCCACTACACCCTGATGATGAGGCCCAGACTCTGTGTTCTCCTGGTGGTCCTATCATGGGTCATCACAAACTTGAATGCTCTCTTGCACACTCTCCTCATGGTTCGACTCACCTTCTGTTCCCACAATGCAGTGCACCACTTTTTCTGTGACCCATATCCTATCCTGAAGCTCTCTTGTTCTGACACCTTTATCAATGATGTCACAGCCTTCACCGTGGGTGGGCTGACCTCTGTCACACCATTCATGGGCATCACTGTCTCGTATGCCTATATCCTCTCCCGTGTACTGAAGTTCCCGTCCATTCAGGAGATAAGAAAAGCCCTGTCCACGTGTGGGTCCCACCTCACCGTGGTCTGCCTTTTCTATGGGGCAATCCTGGGGGTCTATATGCACCCTTCATCTACATATTCAGAGCAAGACATGGTGGCCACTGCCTTTTTCACAGTGGTGACACCCGTGGTCAATCCCTTCATCTATAGCCTAAGGAATCATGATGTCAAAGGAGCCTTAAAGAAACTCATATTTAGGAGACTCGGTTCTTCGAAATTCTACCGCTAGACAGTTTTAGATCAGAGAAGACTAATAATGGAGCAATGGAGGCTGTGAGGAGTATATTCATATGTTCATCTTGCTGTCTGTAAATACAATGCCGATGAATAGTCATAAAATTATGAATTTATTGTCTACATCTAGAATGAATCCCGTGACCTTTATTTTAGAGAAAAACACAAGAGAGGAGTTTAGATGAATCTGTTTGCTGGTCTCGTGTGACACCTCAGTGTGCTTCCCATGGCTGTGTCTAGCAGTACTAAAAGATGCTAGTAGACATCTTTTAATGCTAGTGGGACTAGTATTAAATGCTAGTAATTTTTATTTAAATTTTAATACTAGTAGTACATTAAGAGATGCTAGTATGACTTTGGACTCACATACCTTCAGAGGGTCACGTGAAATAATGAAGTTTTACAAATGATCTTTGCAACATAATTTTGAATGAAATATATGCTAATACTTATTGAATAGTTATAATATGTTACAGATTATCTCTGCATCAAATTTGTTTGTTTGTTTTGAGACAGGGTCTCACTATGTAACCCTGGCTGCCCTGGAACTTGCTACGTAGAGGAGACTGACCTTGAACTCACAGAGAACTGCCTTCCCCTACCTCCTGAGTACTGGGACTTAAGGTGTGTGCCACCAGGCCTGGTTTATCTCTGTACTATCTTACTTGAGGCTTGCACTTCCATGTCATATAATACTCCCATCTACAGTTCAAGGAAATTGAATCACAAAGAAATTAACCTGTCCAGGTCCATAGAATCACTAATGATCCTTAGAAGTATCCAAGACTTTATTGAAATAGAAAAATAAACTACCAAACACTGGGAAGCATTGAGGAAATAAAAAGATGAAAACTTCCTATTTTGTTCCTGGCCCAGTCTGGGGTGAAAGAATACTCAGTAGTTGTTTGTGCAGGAAACGGTTTGCTATCGGGGATTGGTTCTGTTTCCATTTCTGACCCTTTGATGAGCTGCATAACAAGCCAGCCATGCAGGTAGAGGGCCAAGAATATGTCCTGGAACCCTCCCTGGGTCCATGAATAGCTTCTCAGGCAGGCACTTGGGTGATGGTGAAGGACAATATGCTTGGTTCCTACTCTGAATCACCTCAGTGGTTACTCAAGAAATGAATACCTTTTTAAATGCTGTGTGCTGTGTGCAGTGTGTCAGACACAGAGTGTAGCTGTAATGGGCAATCACTGTGATTGTAGTCTTCAGATTTTGTGGTGTTCATCCAGATGTAGCTCACCAGTACGCCAGGCATCAGCATGGAAGTCTGACAAAGATACTCACATTTGGGGTGCTTCCAGGCTCCCTTAGCAATAGCTTCCACCATGAGGAGCCTTCTATTCTGCTGCCAGGACTCCTGGGACACACCCCTCTCCCTCCCTGTCAGACAGTTTTCCTGAAGCATTGATTCACCATTTGGAGACAGCTCTTAGCAGCCGCCCAGAGCTCCCAGGGCACCAGTTCAAACCAGCTTTCCTCACATTCCTCCTCACATTTCCCTCTGTAACTACAACATGAAGCATGGGAAGAGCCAGGTGTAGGGACTGTGATGGCCTGTGATGCCGACACGTAGGGCACTGAGGCAGGAAGATGCAAGTTCATTGCCAGCCTGCGCTCTGAGGCTCTGGCTTTTTTAACCTCTAGGACTGAGAAGGGAAGGAACTATAAATAAGACAATACTGGTCAAAATATGCCAGGCATAAAGACTGGTACTAAGCTTTCATGGAAATAGACATTTATAATGTAGAACTGATAGAACACATACTATTCAGTACTTAACATTTCTGTAACCCATTTAGTGACTATGCAAAAAAGTTTGGTTGATTTGAGTAGAAAAGTTCAGAATTGGACCCAGGTGAAATAGAAGTGGGTTGGAAATCTCTAAGGGTTGATATCCTGCCTCTAACAGAAGGTAAAGCAGAATTCCAATCACACCAACCAATTCAGAAATCCATATCCTGCTCAACCATGAAAAAACCCAACATTGTTTCATGAGAAATGGCCGTAGCTCTTTGGTAAGAGGGTGGCAGGCACAAACCACCCACCTCTCTCCATTACTCAGCTCGACTGTGTTTGTATGGATAGCAATCCACTTGCCCAGTGGGACTGGCCGTTGTCCCTGAGGAAAGGCTGTCAGTAACTACTTTGTCCCCCACATAGGCAGCAGAGACTACCTCCCTGAGTGGCATTCATTAGGAGATTTAAAAAGACAGCAACGTTTCCCTATAGTTCTTCCTAATTGTAACCAGGGCTTTATCAGTCCACTAGAAGAAAGCTTTGTCGGTGTACCAGCTGACTTCAGAGAAGGTGAAACAGCTCCTTTGAGGACCACACATAATTAAGGCTTCCATGCACACATGCACACACATGAACATATACACGCACAGACATAAATGTTACACACCAGAGAGGCCTGATGGTCACCAGTCAGTAAACCAGCTTGGAAAATTGACAGGTGGACAGGTCTACTCTTGAACAAGCAGAAATATCAATGACACCCCCAAGTCAGGAGGGATAGCCTAGTACCACTAACATGACATAATACTCAGATATAGACTCACATAGACTCACTATGTAGGTCAGGCTGGCCTGGAGCTCACAGACATCTTCTGGCCTCTGCCTCCTAACTGCTGGGATTTAAAGGTGTGCACCACCATGACTGGAAGAAATAGATCTGTAATAAAATGTATATCCTAATAAATCTTAAGTTAGCCTGATCACAAGTCAGTTGTTACAATTTCAAGACAGCCACTAAGAAAGTAACTTGAAAATAAACAGTAAGAGAGAGGAAGTGAGTCAAATTGGCATGCGACAAAGAACTAACTTCTAAAAATATGGCATTGATGAAAGATATGATGAGGGGAAAACTTATAAAAGAAATACCTGATGGTATAAGTAGATGATTTTTTTTATCAGTAACCGCACTCAATATAAGTCGATTAATCACTCATATTAAAAGGTAGAGGTTAGCCTAGTGGGCAAAATATGATTCACTTGAATATGCATGTGAGGGGTTCTTAAAAATGGAGAGGCTCTAAAATAACTCTAATGGGTTTATTATTGCCTTGAAAACAACTTAAAAAACTAGATAAAGTATCTGGTGAAACTCTATCGGTGATTGGAGGTGAAAGAGGAAAACATGTATGCCACAGAAACAGAAAATTTATAAAAAATGACATGGTTTTATGTTAACATTAGACAAAAAATACACTTTGGGACTATTTCCTAGCCTAAAAAGGGAAGTTTCTATTCATAAGAAAGACAGTGCAAGCTGAAAATGTATGTGCACTCAAAATTAAAGCTCAAAATGCATGTGAAATAAAAATCAACAGAAATAAAACTCTCTCAGGAATTGTACACATAAATTAAAAGGCCAGAAATGGTGAAAAAGAACTGAACACAGCATTAACTGGTTCAATATCACTTGACATGCAACTATACTGTACTTCTAAGTGAACACAGATCACATGACTTTACCAGGCTCAGGGCAAGGTAGATAGTTCAGTGGGGAAGGGTGCTTGCTCTGCAGGTTTGGGGACCTGAGTTGGAATCTTTACACAAAGGAAGGCAAACAAGGCTGTGAATGTTCCAATCCCAGCATTGTGAGACGTGGGTCCCAGGAGCTTGCTGGCCAGTAAACACCCCCCCCCCACGAAGGGCAAGCTCTGGTTTAGTGAAAGACCTTATTCTTAGGACAATAAACTAGAGATTTGTAAAGGAAGACACTAGGCATCCTGCTCTGGCATCCATGTGTGGACACAACTGGACACACATATGTGTATGCAAAACACACACACACACACATCAAAGCTCACAGATTATAATTTTTGACCAAAACAAAAGTCAATCAAGAAGAAATACCAGTAATATATCTAGAAGTAATACTAAATATTAGAAATTAAGGACAGACTCCTAAATTATGCATGGGAGAAATGGTAGTTCCCAGTAGCGTTGCCAGGGATCCCAAACAAACCCAAGGGAGCTGCCAGAGGTCTGAGAAGGACAGTTTCTCCTCATATACCACATGCAAATGGGGCGTTATTATTCTCTATGTCCCACCTATGGAAATGACATCCACATTGTTTCTGAAAATGCTGACAGGACCAAACTTCCAGTAAAAATCTCTGTGTCCAGTGACTACAACAAAGGCAAGAGCAGGGGCAGGCATAGCAGAGAGGGATCATTTGAATTATTAGGTTGACTTGAGAGCCCCCACAAGCCCTGATAATTCCGTGGAGATAGAATCTTCCCGTCCTAACCTGCACAGGAAATGAGAAAAAAGATCAGAATCTCCCTGTGCTAAGAGATCTGAACTTGTTTTCTGATGCTATAATAAAACTTCAAGACCAAAGCAACTTAGAGAAGAAACAGTTCATGCTGTCTCACAGCTCCAGAGGAAGAGCCCTTAATGGCAAGGAAGGCATGGCTTGGCAGCAGGAGCAGGAAGTTGACTGATCACATTTTCATCCACACACAGGAAGCAGCAAAACCAGGTCTTTCTCTCAGATCAACAATAGAAACCTTCCTTCTCTTTAGCCACACCATGGAGTGCTAATATTTGCAGTTCTTGCTGCTCCCCTCTATATAGACTGAGATCTTTAATTCCAGCTCTTGGAAGCCTGAGGAAAAAAATATAATTTCAAGGTCATCATGGGTTATGTGGTGAGACCCTGCCACAAAATAGAAAAGAAAGAAAAACAATAAAAAATGTATTCAATGTCTTTATGTCAATATCTACAAAACATTTTTTTAAGAATTACATTTTTCTTGCTTTCTCTTTGTGTTTGTGTATGTTCATGTGTTCCATGGTTGCATATGAACGTCATGGGACAACTTTTAGGAGTGACGTCTCTCCTCTGACCATGTATGTTCTGGGGATCAAACAGAGTTCGTGACAAGTGTCTTTACCTATTAAGCAATCGTGCCCACCCTACAAGTCATTTTGATACTTTCTAGAAGATGACGGAAGAAAAAGAAGAGTCAAATGATGAGAGATCCATGGTGTTGAACGTTCAGAAGACTCAGTGTCAGCAGAAAATACATTACTTTTAAAACAGTGGATGGATTTACTGCTGTCAAATCAAATACCTTAAAATTCTTTTTGTACATGGATGGGCTTAGTTTAACTCTTGTAGGATTGGGGAATGAGAAGAAAAGCAAAGTCATTTGGAGAAAGAGCAGTTGAAATACATGACAGATAAAGATTAATATTGGGCACTTTACTGATTGTAATGAAATCTTCGTGTAAAACCATTCATCAAATCGAGGAGACCTTTGGTTGGGAATTTTTACATTAATGAATATTTTTAGAATTTGTCAAGTGCTGTTTCTACATCATTCATATAATTGTTTTAGAAGTCATTGCAACTGGATTTGGTAATTGATTAATACTGGAGAGTGGGCTCCAATCTTTTTTGTAGGCCATACCAATGATGACAACATTAATTGATTTGTGGTCTGAGTTCTAGTAATGTATTCACTAGATTTTGGTATCAAGTTGATGCTGACTATAATCTCTACTATAACTTGATAAAATTTTATATTGTATTGCTGTGTGATATATAATATTTATATATATTGTAAGCACCATCTTATCAGACATGATTAACTATAAATAATTAACCAAGGATAGAATCCTAGTAGTGAGCACTTGTACAAGAACTAACTTTCTGAGGATCCTAATTTTCATTGCCCAGACAGAACACAGACTGTGAACACTTCATCTGTGTCTCTAATGAGAACCTCTGAGAAATCCGCCCTAGGGGAGCACACACTTGGCTCCATCTTCACGGCAGCACCATCTCCAGGGATGGAGCAGCAATGTATTCACTCCCAGCCATGCAATCTTGACCAGAGAGAGCCACATGCATTATTTTAGATGTTCTCTTCTAGGGACAAAAGGCCCTCCCCTTCTCATCTTCAATTGTGGATTTCTCAAAACCCAGTCTCAACCATGGCACCAGCAGAGACAGAACTTTCCTGAAGACATCTGGTAGCAGCCAAGAGCACCCAGGTAAGGAGGCTGAGAAAGCAGCAGAGGGCATCCCCATAGCAGACAGACTCCCCTGGCCTTGAGCCCATGGGATGACATTCAGAGAAAGAACTTCATTGAATTCCTCTGCATCTGACCAAGTTCAAAGGAGGAAAAGTGTCCATGCTTTGTCCTACATGAGGTTCTCTGCACTAGGGACACGGGGGAAGCTGCTACGTGGGTAGAGGAAGCACAAGAACAGAATAGAGTTTGGAGGTTTAGGAGCAGTACTGTACAGTATTAAAAAGCTTTATCAGAAGCAGAGAGAGAGAGAGAGAGACAGAGACAGAGACAGAGACATAGAGAGACACAGAAAGAGACATAGAGACACAGAAAGAGACAGAGACAGGAAGAAACAGTGAAACAGAGACAGAATGTCATTATTTTATCCTGGTCCTCATATTTGTTCTGTGTCTATCCCCTGGAGTGTGCGGTTGTGTAATGAAGGTGTCTCAGACTGTGGCTGCTTGGATGCTACTAAAGCCGAGCAGTGGAATGTTGATTTCTACTAGAGTGCAGACACAAAGCAGCCTTTAAGGTTCAAGGTCTCAAACCCCAGTGATGCAGACACGTCTTCACATCTGGCATCTCAGTCACACCCAACAGTCCCTGACTCACAGAACTCATTCAGCAAAACAGACGCACAGTTATGTATATATATGTATGCATATATTTACATATACCCTGAAGGTTCTTTTTTATTAGTTGTGGCAGCTGCATTCTGTCTCACAAGGAAGCTTAAGGGGAAGTGGAATAAAATCCAAAAGCTGGAGTTGAATTCAATCAAAGAAAGGGGTATCCATGCATGGTCCTATGGAAGCTATACAGCTAGGGCTTAAACCATGATATGGTATTATTATTCCCAGAAACTGACTATTGCAATGTTCACCATCTCTTAATGCACAGCATGAGAAAATATGGAATAACTGTAGCGTTCGGAGTGAGCCTTAGCTGTGCTCTCGCCCCACTGGAGCAGGTTGCCTTTACATCCCATTGAGCCTCATTTTTTATTTCTGCCTGCCTTCAGGATAATTAGCATCTACAGGCAAAGGACTGTTTTATTTGTTTTTATGAACTATTGATCATACTGTATCTCATCTATCTGCTTCTATAGTCCACTACACAGTGACCCATTAGAAGCTTATTCTAGCTTTATAAATTTTATTGTGTGTGTGTGTCTATGTGTGTGTCCATGTATGTTTGGGAATGTAGCTGTACATGTGCCACAGCACTCATACAGAGTTCTGCTTCTCACTTCACCATAAAAGCACTGGGATAGAAGATGTGCATATGGTGTGGAGTTTTAGGTGGGTTCTGGGGATTTGAACTCAGATCTTCACACTTACATGGCTCGTGCTTTACCCACTGAGCCATCTCCCAGCCCTCATTCTAGCTCTTTGCTGTTGTTGTTACGCTGGTCTACATCCATGGCAATGCTCTGGAAGTTACCTTGGATTCCCATCTCAGCGCTTTGCTTAGCTCCACTCTCACAGCAGCAGTCACCTCGCTGTCTGGACCACACGAGCATCCTATAACCAACGTCATCAATTTCCATGTCATGTTCTGTCCCAGCAGCCAGGCCATTTCTCCTGACACTTGTCACCTCTCTTCCCCTTCCCCAGCCAGGCCTTTGATCACCCCAGGGTGACTCTCCTCCCTTCTCAGCTGTAATTGCCTTGCCTCCCTCCTTGGCCATTGCAGTCCAGATGTTTTCCTGACCTCCTGACCATGGAGATGTCTTAGCCTGGAGATTGTCTTTCGGATGCACGTGAATCTTCATTTTTATCCACCTGTGAATCTTTTTTCCTCCAATAGAAAAACAATGCACTTAGAATCTGTATGCCCCCCTCTTCTGAGTGCAGAAAGAGGGGAACACTGCACACAGGACTCTGGGCAGCGGCTTAAGTGTGAACTGTGCTGAAAACCTCTAAGCAGATAGAATGCAAAGGCCCAACTGCGAGGCAGGTCTGTCAAAGCCTATTGGTCTTCCCAATTGTGATGAAACAGAAAAGCCACAGCAGAACCACAGGGTTTATAATATATGACAACTAGTAGTGACTTTATTTGATTAAAATATAATAAATGGAAGTTAACAAAACATAAAAATTTCTGGGGACTTGGTACCTGCCTATAGTACCAGCCGACTTAATGTTAAGGAAGGAGGATAATTTATGCTCAGAAATTCCTGGTCAGAAAAAAACAACATATAAGAAAAATTGTGTGCTTGTCTGTACTACAGGACATTTATGTCTGTGTTTGTGTATGAATGTGTGTGTTGTGCTTGTTGTGTCTGTTCATATACCTAAGTTTGGTTGTGTTTGTGTATGTGTGAGCATGCATGTCCATGTGTGTATATATGTAACACAGAGAACAGACTATTAGCTTGTTTGGAATTCTCACTGGTATTGATCAGCGATTTTTGATGTAGTATCTAGATGACTGTGCCACAGTTTCATCATGTGTACAGTGAAAGGCAGTATGCCAGTTTCTAGACTGAGTTAACTGTTGTATAAATATGGCACTAAGCAAACAGCAATACCAGTGAATTCATACTCATTGGAATTCAGTCCTTTCAAACAGACAACTCTTTGCTATAAAAATACATTGTAAGGGATTTTACTAGCAGTTACTTCTCACTAATGAGTAAAATTTTCCAACTGCATCAATGTTTTCTCCAAGTGTTGGTGAATGATTTCTCTATATGCATCTCACATTCTTCTCCAGAGACATGGATAGTGACAATCAGACAACAGTCACAGAATTCCTCCTCCTGGGGATCTCTGAAGAGTCAGAACAAGAAGACGTTGTCTTTGGAATGTTCTTGGGGATGTACATGGTCACCATCTCTGGGAACCTTCTCATCATCCTGGCCATCAGCTGTGACCCTCATCTCCACACACCCATGTACTTCTTCTTGGCCAACCTCTCCAGTGTGGACATCTGCTTTTCCTCAGTCACTGTCCCCAAGGCTCTGGTGAATCACATGGTGGGAAGCAAGTCCATCTCTTACACAGAGTGTATGACCCAGATCTACTTCTTGTTTGCATTCGGAAACATGGACAGTTTCCTCCTGAGTGTGATGGCCTATGACCGCTATGTGGCCATTTGTCACCCACTCCACTACACTCTGATGATGAGGCCCAGACTCTGTGTCCTTCTGGTGGTCCTATCATGGGTCATCACAAACCTACATGCTCTGTTGCACACTCTCCTCATGGTTAGACTTATCTTCTGTTCCCACAATGCAGTGCCCCACTTCTTCTGTGATCCCTACCTTGTCCTGAAACTCTCTTGTTCTGATACCTTTATCAATGATGTCACAATCTTTACTGAGGGTGGAGTGATATTTTTTATAGCATTTGTATGCATAGTTGTTTCCTATGCCTACATCTACTCTAAGGTCTTGAAGATGCCCTCTGCCCAGGGGATAAGGAAAGCCATGTCCACTTGTGGTTCCCACCTCACTGTGGTCTGTCTTTTCTACGGGGCGATCCTAGGAGTTTATATGCACCCTTCTTCCTCCTACTCACTACAGGATGCAGTGGCCTCTGTCATCTTCACAGTGGTGACCCCTATGGCCAACCCCTTCATCTACAGCCTGAGGAATCGTGACATCAAAGGAGCCCTAAGGAAGATAATTTTCAGGTCCTAGAATTTGAAATTTCTAGAGCTCAGAGGATTCTTAGACATCATGAATATTTTCCTTTTTATAGAGATTTCCAGGCAGGTCTTGTGCTCAGCATGGACATCCCTGGGATTAGTGGCAGATGTTACTAATCATGCTTTTGATTGAGATGCTGAATAATGCTCTCTGTCACACACTCTGAACTTTACCTCTACAAAGGGATGATTCGAAGATGCTCATTTCACAGATTAAAAAAAAACTGAGAACATTATTAAATGTTTTGACTGGAGATATGTTTAAAATCCCCTGAGATCCTTGCTGCCACAATGCTCAGGGGATTTTTAGAGATGGTGTCATCTGACTTATGACCTCAAACAGAGCTGTGGTTATCCTGGTAAATGACCCACAGGAAGTTTAACTCACCCATGTTAGACAACTTGAGTTTGTTGGTTGTAGAATGTCAACTCTCAGAGCCTCAGGTAACTGAGGTGTTAGTGCGTCCCCTTTTCCCCAGCGTTAGGGCCCGCTCATCCATTCTACAGCACAGAACACAATTCTCCCCTTCTCTTCCCACCTAACATTTCATTTTTTCCCTCAGCCTGACTTTTAGGAATGCCTAGGCAGTGCCAGGGAGCCTTGGATAGTGGCTGTGATCACCCATAAAATGTGTATGTCCCTTCATGTTATCATGGACTGCAGAAAGCAGAGATTTCCTTACAAAGCAGAAGTGTTTAGAGTCATGATCATGCCTAGTGACATCTGAACTTGAATTATTGTTATGATTATAATTGGAACTCAGAATTTTTGAGTTGAAGTCCAAGCTGATTCTGGAATATGGGCCATAGTACCCAGAGTTCCAGCCCTCATCTAGTCTGCTCATTCTTCTCTTCCAGACAGGTCCGCCTCCCATCTCCTGTATGGGGCAGTGGTCACTCATCAGTAGCTCACATCCAGACAGGTCCATCTCTCATCTCCTGGATGGGGCAGTGGTCACTCGTCAGTAGCTCACATCCAGAGAGGTCCGTCTCTCATCTCCTGGATGGGGCAGTGGTCACTCGTCAGTAGCTCCCTCATGGCCTCTGGGTCCTTACTTCTTTTCTCCCCGATTCTACTGACTTACAGGTCCTTGCTGTCCTCACTATCAGCTCCTTCCCTACTCTGTGCTGCCTCTGACTGTAGCGATCTCCATCCTGAGGAATCTCATCAATTTCTCTCCCTGTACATCTCTCTCTACACAAATGATGTTTGTTCCTCCTCAGGTGTCAAATGAGTCCTGTCACCCAACTCTCACAGAAACACAGGAGATATAAAATATCCTTTCTTCATGTAATAAAGACTAATCAGTGATTTGGACAGGATTTTTCTAGAGCCACTAAACTCTCCTCCTGGACCCTTGTGAATCCAGAGTGTAGTACCCACAGGTTCCTGGTGACCCTTGGAACAGTCTCCAGTCTCCCCAGTCTCCTCTACTCTGGTGGCAGGAATGTCTCATCCTGTGTTTGTCACTACAACATATAACGACCTTTGTTAAGATAATGTTGGAATCAGAGTCCTAGGACAGATGGTTACTGTTGTGATTTGAATAAAAATGTCCATCATAGGCTCTCATATTTGAACTCTTATTCCCCAGATGATGGAACTATTTGTGGGGTTTAGGAGGTGTGGCCTTGCTGGAGGCAGTATGCCACTTGGGGTATGTGACACTTCTAGTTCACTCTCTCTGCACCATGCTTGCCTTTGAGGATGAGTTCTCGGCTTCCCCATCCTGCAGCTGCCATGGCTCTCTGCTATGATGGACTCTTGTCCCCCTGCAACCATCGGTCAAAATAAACTCTCTCCCGTCAGCTGTGTGGTCGTGTGTTTATCACAGCCACTGTAAAGGAACTGCTGTAGTCGCTCTCTTGGGAAATTACTTTTTCCTCTGCTTGGCAGGATATTGTAAAAGTAGGCAAGAAGTTAAGGAACGGAGAGAGCAGGCAGATTATCAAAGGGACAACATTAAAAGTTCAGGTCATCTTCATATTTAATTGACAAAGTCTCAAAACCTAACTGAGCTGTGGGCAGGCGATAGCAATGTTTTATTAGGTTCTGTCATTTGGCCCAATTTGGTCTGATTACTAAAGTGTTCTGTTTCTTTTCCTTTAAATCTTTGTTTATCTTCTGTAACTTCATACATGATTATGGTGTGTTTGGTTCACTTGCAACTTAAAAAAAGGGAAAGATAAGATTTACATATGGAGTCCTCATAATAAACAAGTGAACAGCTGGCAGCACTAAACTGGTCACTAGGCTGATGGGGAGACTGATAACAGTAAATAAGATTAGCTGTAATAATATATATATATAATATAAAAGATATAAAAATATAAAGCCAAGAAAAGCTAAAAAGGACAAACTTGCTGCCATAAATGATTATCTTTCTCGTATTCCAGGCACATACCTGGAGTTAGGGGTCATGGACAAGTGCCTTGTGGGGACTGCAGTGGTAATTATGAGGAACTATGCTAAGACTGTACCTCCCTGAAAAACTCAGCCAATGAGATATTCAGGGACAGGAAACATAATTGGGAACCTAAGAACCAGTTTCTTTCCCCATTTTCTCAGGGCTGATGCCTGCTTTGCAGGTTCATAATAGTTCACTTTACTGTTCTGAGTCTCCAATGCTCTCTTTAAATGTTTTCTGATAATTTTATTTTCTGTGTATGGTGTTTTGCCTGTATGTATGTCTGTGCATTATCTGTGTACAATGTTCAAGGAGCAAGGAGGCCAGAGGAGGACATCAGATCCCCTGAGACTGGAGTCACAAACAGTTGAGCACATGTGGGTGCTGAGAATCAATCCTGGGTCCTCTCTTAATCACGCAGCCACCTGTCCAGGCCCTCCAGGACTCTTACTATGAAGTGAGGATCATCATTTCTCACACTGTTGCCATGTGGGTGCAGGGGACTGAATTTGGGTCATTAGGCTTGCTAGCAATCACCTTGAACCATTGAGCCATCTCATTGTCCCTGGTTCTTTGTTCTTGTCCCAATTCACCTGCCCTGCCTACTTTACTATACCACTGTACTCTTTTTTTTTTCATTAAAATTTCCTTGGCCTTCCTTCTGGTCTCTTTGGTAGGTTCTCCAGGGACAAGCCTTGAATCTTAGGCAATCTTACTAAAAAGCCAGGTATTTTTGAGCCTTTCAGTGTGTTTCCCCTGCTGTTCTTTCTTTGTCAATAGAATCTACTCAAGTAAAGGGCCTATCATAATTAGGGAAGACATTATACTTTTCCCTTTATGTTAAAACAAACAGGTGGCTAATGGGTCCTTGGGTCAACACAGCTAGAAGTGGTGACTGGGCAAGGAGCAGCCTCCTGTGTGTCAGCCTCTGCCCTTGAGTGTTTGTGACCTACAGACCTCGGCACACACTGATCTGGGCCATGAGAACTAGAGTTTTTTCTTTCTTTTTCTTTTTCTTTTCTTCTTTTTGTTTTTTAAGTTTTGGAGACAGGGTTTCCCGGTAGTTTTGGAGCCTGTCCTGGAACTAGCTCTTGTAGACCAGGCTGGCCTCAAATTCACAGAGCTCTGCCTGCCTCTGCCTCCCGAGTGCTTGGATTAAAGACATGTGCCACTACCACCTGGTTCAGTTCTATTTATAGTCAGTTTTCTCCTTTCTGAAACATAGAAGGTAGCCATGAAACTGTGAAGCATTTATCTAGTTAATATTCTTTATCAATAAGTATCGGGAGTAGATATCATGATAAGAACCTGAATGATCAGAAGAGTGACAGAGAAGCCACCAGTGACCTCCTCTCCTGTTTTCAATCCAAAAGGGCTGAGATTCTCTCTCAGCCCCACCTTACTACTCCCTGTCTCCCATCTGTCCTCATTCCTCCAAGACCTCTGTGTTTAATTTTGGTCAGCTAGTGACTGTCATATGCCTGCTCCTACAATACCATGGGGGCTTTCAGAGGACTTTAGAGCTTGTTCTCCCTTCCCTGATCTCTCTCTGGCTTCTGGTGAGGAGCATCTATTTCACCTGCAGAAGAGAAAATGGCAAGTTTTTCTCTGTCCCAGGCTTAAGCATTTAACAGCTCAGAATGAACCCTTTATAGGTCCTCTTCTTCCCACAGCCCTGTTAATGCTTTCCTCCTCAGCATGGGCACCGGTCCAGTAGTGATGTCACTCAGCGATGGCTATTGGAAGTGGCAGATGGTAAGCAAAATTATCTTTATAGACAGAGTATATGGTGGCATAAGAAAGATTTTTAAAGAAACAATGTCAAACTAAATTAAATATTTAAAATAGTATTTTGAGAGGTGTTATGTATGTTTGTGCTGTGGAACATTTGTTTAATGAGGCAAAGGTGTGTTGCATTCTTTTATGTTGCATTTATTTAACTCTGTGAAGCTGTGTTACTTTGCTTGTCTAAAACACCTGTTTGGTCAAATAACAAGCTGAATGGCCAATAGTAAGGCAGGAGGTAGAATAGGCAGGGCTGGCTGGCAGAGAAAAAAAAATAGGAGGAACCATCTGGGAGGAAATGGAGGAGAGAAAGAAGGAGGAGAGGAGGACTCCACGTACCAGCCTTCCAACTATATAGCCAGGCATGGAGTAGGAGTGAAAGTAAGATATACAGAAGAAGAGGAAAAATCCAAGAAATAAAAAGTAGATGGGATAATTTAAGTTAAGGAGAATTAGCTAGAAATAAGCCAAGCTAAGGCAGTACATCCATAAGTTAAAATATGTGTGTATTTTTATTTGGTAGCTGAGTGGAGGGTCCCTCAAAAGAGAAAAAGAGCCAAAAGGATAAAAAAAAAAGCTAACTACAACCAAATTTAGAAATGATCCAGGAAGTTATGAGTGTTTTGAATAAAGACATGGCTATTAATAGCCGCTATATCCATAGACAATGTCCATTTACAAGACAGAACGTGTAAGGAGATCACACTTATGATAAGAACACACTGTGTGGAAAACACAAGAATACAGTTAAAGTAAAAGTGAGCCACTTAAGGACACTGCAAAGCACAGGGACAGAACTGCACAAGGGGATGCTTCTTCCTAATAGACAGGTGACTCCAGCATTCCAGAGAAGAGGCTTGCTGTTTGTCGCTAACTGAAAAGCAGTAAATGACAATAGAAATATAAGACAATTTTATCAGGCTATTAAGGTTAGCTCTAGAGTTGCACAGGAACGTGTTGGGATTGGTTACCCCAGATGGCAACCACGAAGCTAAGAGCCTGTGATAAGCAGCTATTTCAGAGCTCCAGAGCCTACTCACAGTAGGACAACAACCTGGGACTCTCTGATGGAGTAAAGGAGGGAGCTCTTTGAAGGGAAAGAGCTGGGCATGCATGAAGAGCATGCACTCTCCACATTCCTAAGCATGGAGAGCAGTCCACTTCCTGAAGCAGCTGCTGATAGAGGCAGCCTGGGGCCTTTGTCTCACATAATTAGTGCATGGATGTTGTGGAACATTAGTTTAAGGTGTGTTACATCTTAAACTGTGGCGTATTTGTTCAATGCTGCAAAGATGTGTTGCATTCTATGTTGTTTTTGTTTAACTCTGTAAAGCTGTGTTAGTTTGTCTGCCTAAAACAACGGATTGGTCTAGTGAAGAGCTGAAGAGCAAATAGCTAGGTAGGAGAGAGAAATAAGCAGGGCTTCCAAGCAGAGAGAATAAATAAGAGTAGAAATCTAGGCTTTAGAGGAGAGCAGGGAGCAAGAAAAGAAGAGTAAGCCAGGGTTCAGCCACTCATCCACAGAGCCAGCAAGGGTAAGAAGGAAACTAAGATGTATAGAATTAAGAAAGCTAAAATGCCAAGAAGCAAAACATAGTTAAAGGGAAACAGAATAATTTAAGTTACAAAACCTGGCTAGAAACAAGCCAAGCTAAGGCCAGGTACTCATAAGTAAGAGTAAATATCCCTGTATTTCTTTGGGAGATGGGTGGTGGACTCCCAAAGATAAAAATCAAAAAGAAACAAATAAACCGAACTACAGGTGTTATATGTTTTGATTGCTCTGGAGGACCCCAGAGAAGGGCAGGGAGTTATCCTCACTGGAACCAAGAGTGACAATGTCTTATCAGAACATGAGAGGACTGTCAGCTTTCCCTCCTGGCCCAGTGTTTGCAGCAGGCACTTAAGGAAGTCAAAGGGAGGATGCTCTACCTGAGAAAGGGCTTTTTACAATCAGTCAGTCTATGAAACCCCAATCTATGAAACCCCAAACCTTACAGTGAACATTTTATTTAAGAAGAAAGACTAAACATTCTGTCCTCTAACCCTGGGGACAAGGTTAGAGGTATATTCTGATAAACCCAATTCAGCACTTCACTGGAGTCCTCTCTAATGGTGCAAGAACCAAATGATGAAAAGATTGAAATGAAAAATAAGATCATTAATAACATTTGCTGGATATAGAAAATGCAAAGGGACATGCCAAAAACAAAGCAAAACGTAAGTCAGCAATTAAACACATAAAATCACAAGAACTTGGTTACACCTCAG
The DNA here is from genome assembly GCA_004026605.1 of Ondatra zibethicus. Lineage (NCBI taxonomy): Eukaryota > Metazoa > Chordata > Mammalia > Rodentia > Cricetidae > Ondatra > Ondatra zibethicus. Next base: position 139,727 of record PVIU01002546.1, on the reverse strand, counting down.
GTTTTAAGATCGTTGTGTGTTAAGTCAATCATCAAGACTAAATTGTTTTTCTATATGCTCATAATGAAATTGGAAGTCAGTATTTTTTTTGTTTGTTTTCGAGACAGGGTTTCTCTGTAGTTTTTGGTGCCTGTCCTGAAACTAGTTCTTGTAGACAGGCTGGCCTAGAACTCACAGAGATCCAACTGCCTCTTCCTCCCGTGTGCTGGGATTAAAGGCGTGTGCTACCACCGCCCAGCCGAAGTCAGTATTTTTTAAAGTATACTTTATAATAGTATCATATATGAAACCAGTCCTGGCAGTGTGTCCGATCCAAAGGAAGCTCCAGTTTCCCCACCTCTGAAAGACTGTCCATGTATCCAGAAATGAGCTCCAGCTGGATTGGAGTATTTCTGGCAGTTAGATAAAAGCCAGCATACCTCAGGAATTTGTGAAGTCAGTTCCCTTGGGCTGAAAGGGGTAATTTCCCTTATCTCTTGCTGAAGGGACTGGTGGTTACCCATGGTGTCCATTAGCATAATCAAAGAGCCTGCTGGCTTCCAGGATCCCTCAGTTTCACAAGGACCTGTCACACATGCCCTTGCTGGCATCCTACCCTCTCACCTTCTCCTCCACCCTAAACTCCCTCCTGCTCAGACTCCCCTCCCCCAGCTGCTCATCCTCCTTACAACTCAGCTCTCCCCACATCCTCACTCTTGCTGCTCTGGGATTCTCTCTGTGCTCCTTGTTCTCTGTCTGTCATTCTCTCTTCTCTCACAGATAGCCCCAGCCATGTCCATTCTGCTTCCCATGTTCTGTCTGCTGCTTTCTCTATCTGCTCTGACCTCTTCCAGATCTTCTGCCTGTTCTCTCTCATAGCAGAGGGAACCTTCCCTCCCTTTAGCCACACCAGGGTGTGCCAATGCTTGCATTTCCTTTACTGCTCCCCTCTGTACAGATTGAGATCTTTAATTCCAGCTCTTAGGAGCCTGAGACAAAAGCATGGGATTTCGAGGTTATCATGGTCTATGTGGTGAGACCCTGACACAAAAGAGAAAAGAAAGAAAGCAATCAAAATGTATACAGTGTCTTTATGTCAATATCTACAAGACAATCTTTAAGTATTACATTTCTGCCACAAAAGAGAAAAGAAAGCAAACAAGCAAAAAATGTATACAGTGTCTTTATGTCAATATCTACAAGACAATCTTTAAGTATTACATTTCTCTCTTTGAGTGTGTTTGTGTGTGCATGTGTATGTGTGTGTGCAGACGTGCGTTCATGTATGTTCATGTGTTCCATGCTTGCATGTGACGGTCAGAGAACAACTTTTAGGAGTCAGTTCTTTCCTCTGACCGTGTATGTTCTGGGGATCAAACAGAGTTCGTGACAAGTGTCTTTACCTATTAAGCAATTGTTCTTGCACTACAAGTCATTTTGATTTTTTTCTAGAAGGTGAAGGGAGAAAAAGAAGAGTCAAATGATGAGAGATCCATGGTGTTGAACGTTCAGAAGACTCAGCGTCAGTAGAAAATACATTACATTTAATACAGTGGATGGATATACTGCTGCCAAATCAAATACCTTAAAATTCTTCTTGTACATGGATGGGCTTAGTCTAACTCTTGTAGGATTGGGGAATGAGAAGAACTACAAAGTCATTTGAAGAAAGAGCAGTTGAAATACATGACAGATAAAGATTAATATTGGGCACTTTACTGATTGTAATGAAATCTTTTTGTAAAAACCATTCTTCAAGTTGAGGGGATCTTTGATTTGGGATTTATTGGGAATTTTTACACTAATGAATACTTTTAGAATTTGTCAAGTGCTGTTTCTACATCATTCATACAATTGTTTTAGAAGTCGTTTGGATTTGGTAATTGATTTATACTGTATAGAGGGCTCCAATGTTGTTTTTAGGCTGTACCAATAATGACAACATTAATTGATTTGTGGTCTGATTTCTAATAATGTATTCACTAGATTTTGGTATCAAGTTGATGCTGACTTTAACCTCTACTGCAACTTGATAAAATTTTATATTTTGTTTTTGTGTGATACATAATATTTATTTATTGTGATTTATGCATTATATATTGTAAGCACTATCTTATTAGACATGATTAACTATAAATAATTAACCAAGGACAGAGCTCTAGCAATGCGCATTTGTACATGATCTGACTTTCTAGGATCCTAATTTTCATTGCCCAGACAGAACACAGACTGTGAACACTTCATCTGTGTCTCTAATGAGAACCTCTGAGAAATCCACCCTAGGGGAGCACACACTTGGCTCCATCTTCATGGCAGCTCCACCTCCAGGGATGGAGCATCAATGTATTCACTCCCAGCCATCCAAGCTTGACCAGAGAGAGCCACATGCCTCATTCTAGATGTTCTCTTCTAGGGAAAAAGACCCTTCCCTTCTCAGCTTCAAGTGTGGACTTCTCAAAACCCAGTCTCAACCATGGCACCAGCAGAGACAGAACTTTCCTGAAGGCACCTGATAGCAGCCAAGAGCACCCAGGTAAGGAGGCTGAGAAAGCAGCAGAGGGCATCCCCACAGCAGCAGACTCCCATGGCCAGGACACATGGCATGACATGCAAAGAAAGAACTTCATTCAGTCCCTCTGCGTCTGACCAAGTTCAAAGGAGGATAAGTGTCTCACTCCTCCATGTCCAGGCCTTGTTCCTACACAAGGTGCTGTGCACTAGGGACACAGGGGAAGCCACAGTGTGGGTAGAGGAGGCACAAGAAGAGTTTGGAGGTTTAGGAGCATAACTGCATGATATTAAAAAGCTTTATCAGAAGCAGAGAGAGAGAGAGAAAGAGAGAGAGAGGTTGAGAGGGAGGAGACAGAGACATAGAGAGACACAGAGACACAGAAAGAGACAAAGACTTAGAGACACACATAGAGAGACAGAGACAGGAAAAGACAGTGAAACAGAGACAGAATGTCATTATTTTATCCTGGTCCTCATATTTGTTCTGCATCTATCCCCTGGAGTGTGTGGTTGTGTAATGAAGGTGTCTCAGACTGTGGCTGCTTGGATGCTACTGAAGCCGGGCAGTGGAATGTTGATTTCTACTAGAGTGCAGACACAAAGCAGCCTTTAAGGTTCAGGGTTTCAAACACCCTGTGATGCAGACATGTCTACACATCTGGCATTTCAGACACACCCAACAGTCCCTGACTCACAGAAATCATTCAGCAAAACAGACTCACGCATATATGTATATATACATGTATACATGCATACATATATATCCTGAAGGTTCTTTTTTATTAGTTGTGGCAGCTGCATTCTGTCTCATAAGGAAGCTTAAGGGGAAGTGGAATAAAATCCAAAGGCTGGAGTTGAATGGTCAATCAAAGAAAGAGGCATCCATGCATGACCTAACACGATGCACTAGGGTTCTGTGGAAGCTGTACATTAAGGGCTTAAACCATGATATGTTAGTATTATTCCCAGCATTGGACCATTCCAATGTCCACCATCTCTTAATGCACAGCATAGGAAAATATGGAATAACTGCAGCCTAATGCTCTCAGGAGGGAGCTTTAGCTGTGGTCTTTCCCCACTGGAGCAAACTGCCTTTCCATCCATCCCATTGAGTCTCTTTTTCTATTTCTTTGATGGGAAACTGTGTGCCTTCAGGAACATTAGCATCTACAGGCAAAGGACTCTTTTGTTTGTTTTTTTATCTACTTTTGATCATTCTGTTTCTCATCTTTCTGCTTGTATAATCCACTGACACAGTGACCCATTAGAAGCTTATTCTAGCTTTATAAATTTTATGGTGTGTGTGTCTATGTGTGAGTACATTTATGTTTATAAGTGTAGCTGTACATGTGCCACAGCACCCATACAGAGTTCTGCTTCTCACTTTATCACTGGGATAGAAGATGTGCTCTATGGAGAGGAGTTTTAGGTAGGTTCTGGGGATTTGAACTCAGGTCTTCACCCTTACATGGCTCATGCTTTAACCACTGAGCCTTCTCTCCAGCCCCAGTTCTGGTTCTTTGTTGCTGTTGTTGTTACGCTGGTCTACATCCATGGCAATGCTCCTTGGATTCCCATCTCAGCGCTTTGCTTAGCTCCACTCTCACAGCAGCTGTCACCTCCTGTCTGGACCACAGGAGCATCCTACAACCAATGTCATCAATTTCCCATGCTATGTTCTGTCCCAGCAGCCAGGCCATTTCTCCTGACACTTGTCACCTCTCTTCCCCTTCCCCAGCCAGGCCTTAGATCACCCCAGGGTGACTCTCCTCCCTTCTCAGCTGTAATTGCCTTGCCTCCCTCCATGGCCATTGCAGTCCAGATGTTTTCCTGACCTCCTGACCATGGAGATGTCTTAGCCTGGGGATTGCCTTTGAGATGCACATGAATCTGCATTTTATCCACCTGTAAAACCCTTTTCCTCCAATAGAAAAACAATGCACTTAGAATCTGTATGCCCCCCTCTTCTGAGTGCAGAAAGGGGGGAACACTGCACACAGGAGTCTGGGCAGTGGCTCAAGTGTGAACTGTGCTGAAAACCTCTAAGCAGATTGAATGCAAAGGCCCAACTGCGAGGCAGGTCTGTCAAAGCCTATTGGTCTTCCCAATTGTGATGAAACAGAAAAGCCACAGCAGAACCACAGGGTTTATAATATATGACAACTAGCAGTGACTTTATTTGATTAAAATTTAATAAATGGAAGCTTATATAACATAAAACTTTCTGGAGACTTGGTACCTGCCTATAGTACCAGCCAGCTTAATGTTAATGCAGGAGGATAATTTATGTCCAGAAATTCCTGGTCAGAAAAAAACAATATATAAGAAAAACTGTGTGCGTGTCTGTTCTACAGGACATCTATGTGTGTGTTTGTATATGCATGTGTTGTACATGTTTGGCTGTTCATATACCTAAGTTTGGTTGTGTTTGTGTATGTGTGAGCATGCATGTCCATGTGTGTATATGTGTAACACAGAGAACAGACTATTAGCTTGTTTGGAATTCTCACTGGTATTGATCAGCGATTTTTGATGTAGTATCTAGATGACTGTGCCACAGTTTCATCATGTATACAGTGAAAGGCAGTATGCCAGTTTCTAGACTGAGTTAACTGTTGTATAAAGATGGCACTAAGCAAACAGCAATACCAGTGAATTCATACTCATTGGAATTCAGTCCTTTCAAACAGATAACTCTTTGCTATACAAATACATTGTAAGGGAATTTACTAGTAGTTACTTCTCACTAGTGAGTAAAATTTTCCAACTGCATCAATGCTTTGTTCAAGTGTTGGTGAAAGATTTCTCTATACGCATCTCATATTCTCCAGAGACATGGATGGTGACAATCAGACAACAGTCACAGAATTCCTCCTCCTGGGAATCTCTGAAGAGTCAGAACAAGAAGAGGTTGTCTTTGGAATGTTCTTGGGGATGTACCTGGTCACCATCTCTGGGAACCTTCTCATCATCCTGGCCGTCAGCTGTGACCCTCATCTCCACACACCCATGTACTTCTTCTTGGCCAACCTCTCCAGTGTCGATATCTGCTTTTCCTCAGTCACTGTCCCCAAGGCTCTGGTGAATCACATGGTGGGAAGCAAGTCCATCTCTTACACTGAGTGTATGATTCAGATGTACTTCTTGTTGACATTTGGCAACATGGACAGTTTCCTCCTGAGTGTGATGGCCTATGACCGCTATGTGGCCATTTGCCACCCACTCCACTACACCCTGATGATGAGGCCCAGACTCTGTGTCCTTCTGGTGGTCCTATCATGGGTCATCACAATCCTGCATGCTCTGTTGCACACTCTCCTCATGGTTAGACTTATCTTCTGTTCTCACAATGCAGTGCCCCACTTCTTCTGTGATCCCTACCTTGTCCTGAAACTCTCTTGTTCTGATACCTTTATCAATGATGTCACAATCTTTACTGAGGGTGGAGTGATATATGCTATACCATTTGTATGCATTGTTGTTTCCTATGCCTACATCTACTCTAAGGTCTTGAGGATGCCCTCTGCCCAGGGGATAAGAAAAACCATGTCCACTTGTGGTTCCCACCTCACTGTGGTCTGTCTTTTCTACGGGGCGATCCTAGGAATTTATATGCACCCTTCTTCCTCCTACTCACTACAGGATGCAGCGGCCTCTGTCATCTTCACAGTGGTGACCCCTATGGCCAACCCCTTCATCTATAGCCTGAGGAATCGTGACATCAAAGGAGCCCTATGGAAGATAATTCTCAGGTCCTAGAATTTGACATTCTAGAGCTGAGAGGACTCATAGACGTCATGCATAGTTCCCATTTTATAAACAGAGATCCAGACTGGTCCAGTGCTCAGAATGACTTCACCTGGGATTCTTGATAGATGTTTGTAATTATGCTTTTGATTGGGATGCTTACTAATAATCTCTGTCACACACTCTGAACTTTATCTCTTCATAGGGATGATTCTAAGATGCTCATTTCACAGATAAGAGAAACTGAAACTATTTGGACACGTTCTGCCTTGGGGTGAGTTTAATATCCCCTGAGATCCTGGCTGCCACAATGATCAGAGGATTTTAAGAGATGAGGTCACCTGACCCTATGGCCTCAAGCAGAGCTGTGGTTATCCTGGTAAATGACCCTCAGGCAGTTTAGCTCACCCATGTTAGACAACTAGAGGTTGTTGGTAACTGAGGTGGTGGTGCTTCCCCTCCCCCCTTTCCCAGCCTGAGGGCCCTCCCTTCCATTCTACAGCCCACAACACTGCCTCTCCCCTTCTCTTCCCACCTAACATTTCAGGGTTTTATTTCCTCAGCATGACTTTTAAGAATGCCTAGGCAGTGCCAGGGAGTCTTGGATAGTGGTTGTGATCTCCCATAAAATGTGTATGTTCCTACATGTTATGGGTTGCAGGAAGCAGAGATTTCCATGCATAGCTGAAGTGTTTAGAGTCATGGTTGCGCTAGGAACATGGGGACTTGAATTAATGTCGATTATAATTGGAACTTAGGACTTTGGTGTGAAGTCCATGATTATTCTGGAATATGGATCATAGTAACCAGAGTTCCAGCCCTCTTCTTGTGTATACTAAAGATTAGGTGTCCACAATGTCAGTTGTCATGTTCTTTCCTCACATCCAGATAGTTCTGCCCTCCAGCTCCTGGGTTGGGGCAGTGGTCACTCTTCAGTAACTCTCTCTGATGGCCTCTATATCCTCACTTCTTTCCTTCCCCAACTCTACTGGCTTCTGGGTCCTTCGTGTCCTCACCATCAGCTCCTTCCTGACTCTGTCCTGCCTCTGACTGTAGCGATCTCCATCCTGGGGAATCTCACCAATTTCTCTCCTTGCACATCTCTCTACACCGCACAGGTGCCATTTCTTCCTCCTCAGATGTCAAATGAGTCCTGTCATCCAACTCTCACAGAAATCCAGGGGATGTAAAATATCCTTTCTTCAATTAATAAAGACTAATCAGTGATTTGGCATAGGATTTCCCTAGAGCCACTAAACTCTCCTCCTGGCCCCTCATGAACCCAGAGTGTAGTACCCACAGGTTCCTGGTGACTCTTGGAACAGACTACAAGATAATTTTGGATTCAGAGTCCTAGGCCAGATGGTTATTATGTGGTTTAAATAAAAAAGTCCCTTATAGATTCTCATATATGAACGCTTGAACCCCAGTTGATGGTGTTATTTGTGGGGTTTAGCAGGTGTGGCCTTGCTGGAGGCAGTATGCCACTCGGGGTATGTGACACTTCTAGTTCACTCTCTCTGCACCATGCTTGCCTTTGAGGATGAGTTCTCGGCTTCCCCATCCTGCAGCTGCCATGGCTGTCTGCTATGATGGACTCTTATCCCTCTGGATCCATCAGTCAAAATAAACTCTCTCTCCTGCCAGCTGCGTGGTCGTGTGTTTATCACAGCCATTGTAAAGGAACTGGTGTAGTAGCTCTCTTGGGAGATTTCCTTTTCCTCTGTGGGGCAGGAATTGTTAGAGTAGGCAAGGAGCTAAGGAACGGAGAGAGCAGGCAGATTCTCAAAGAAGCAACTTCAAAAGTTAATACCATTTTCAAATATAATTGACCAAGTCCCAAAACATAACTGAGCTGTGGGCAGGCAACAGCAATATTGTATTAGGTTCTGTCATTCGGACCAATTTGGTCTGGTTACTAAAGTGTTCTGTTTCTTTTCCTTTAAATCTTTATTTATCTTCAGTAACTTCACACATGATTATGGTGTGTTCAGTTCATATGCAACTTAAAAACGGGAAAGATTTCCATATGGAATCCTCAAAATAAACAAGAGAACAGCTGAGCACTAAGCTGGCACAAGGCTGATGGGGAAACTGATGACAGTAAATAAGATTAATTGTGATACTAGACATATGATATGAAAGTTACAAAGTCAAGAAAAGCTAAAAAGGGCAAACTTGCTGCTATTTATATGATTAGTTGTCCCCTATTCCAGGCACACATCTGGAGTTAGGGGCCACAAATAACAGCCTTGGATGACAGCAATGGTAGTTATGCAGAATGGACTGCTGTTATTTCCTCACAGGGTCGAGGAGGGAGAGCCTTTTCCACACCCAAGGCTCAGGTCATTGTGGGCAGAACAGACTTCATGTTATGACCCATAAGACTGGTTCTTTAGTCTTTACTTAAAAATAAAAACTTTATTGCATTTTATGTATTAACTCTTGCCCCATCTGTCTCTATGTCTCTCTGTGTATGTATCTCTTTGTCTGTCTGTCTCTGACTCTGTCTCTCTGTCTCTGTCTGTCTGTCTCTCTCTCTCTCTGTGTCTGTCTCTGTGTGTGCGTGTCTCTTTGCCAGCATGCATGTGGAAGTCAGAGGACAACTTGTGGGATTCAGTTCTCTCCTTCTGTGAGAAATAAATCATTCTGGTCCATTTTCAGTATGGTGCTCCTCAGGGAATCCCACCCAGCAGGAGGCACTGGGCTCCCATCTTCCCTAGCTAGCAGCTGGTGCCTGCTTGTCCTAGTCCTTTTGAGTTTATCCTAGGGGTGAAAAGTTGCAGTTGACCATGTGACTGAGCCCTGCTATCTGGAAAGGGAGGGGCTCATCTCAAGCCCCAGGACAATGGGGAGTTTAGTGGGGACTAAGATTGTACCTCCCTGAAAAACTCAGCCAATGAGAAATACAGGGGAGGGAAACACAGTCTGGAACGTAAGAACCAGATTCTTGCCTCATTTTCTCAGGGCTGATGCCTGCCTTGCAGGTTCATGACAGCTCACTTCACTGCTCTGAGTCTCCAGTGGTCTTTTTAAATGTTTTCTGATAATCTTATTTTATGTGTAAGGTGTTTTTCCTGTATGTATGTCTGTGCATTATCTGTGTACAATGTTCAAAGAGTAAGGAGGCCAGAGGAGGACATCAGATCCCCTGAGACTGGAGTCACAAACAGTTGAGCACATGTGGGTGCTGAGAATCAATCCTGGGTCCTCTGTTAGAACCGCCAGTGCTCTTAATCACATAGCCACCTGTCCAGGCCCTCCAGGACCCTTACTATGAAGTGAGGATCATCATTTCTCACACTGTTGCCATGTGGGTGCAGGGGACTGAATTTGGGTCATCAGGCTTGCTAGCAATCACCTTGAACCATTGAGCCATCTCATTGTCCCTGGTTCTTTGTTCTTGTCCCAATTCACCTGCCCTGCCTACTTTACTATATCACTGAACTCTCTTTGTTTTTCATGAAAGTTTCCTTGGCCTTCCTTCTGGTCTCTTTTGGTAGGTTCTCCAGGGACAAGCCTTGAATCTTAGGCAATCTTACCCAAGAACCAGGAACTTTTGAGCATTTCTGTGTGTTTCCCCTGCTGTTCTTTCTTTGTCAATAGAATCTGTTCAAGTTAAGAGCCTATCAGCATTAGGGGAAGACATTATACTTTTCCCTTTGTGGTATCACAAACATGTAGCTGATGGGTCCTTCGGTCAACTCAAATGGAAATGGTGACTGGGCAATGAGCAGCCTCCTGTTCGTCAGCCTTGGCTCTTGAGTGTTTATGACCTACAGACCTAGACATATGCTGCTCTGTGCCATGAGAACTAGAGGCTTGTCTTGATAAACTCTTTAAAAAGTTTATTCTTCTGGGCTTGGTGGAAGATGCCTATCATCATCTCTGTGAGTACGAGGCCAGGTATGTTAACATAATGCGACCCTCTTTCAAAAATGAAATCAAAACAAAAAAAATTTTGATAGTGAATTTTGACCTTGTCTCATGGCAATAAACTGGAGATTGATAGAGGAAGGCAGCAGACACCCTGCTCTGGCTTCCACATGTGCACATGCAGGGGCACACACCCAAATACATTTATGTGTATGTAACACACACATACACACACAAGACAGGAATACTACACATCACACAGCTCATGTATTATGATTTTTGACCAAACAAAATCAAACAAGAAAAATACTAATAACTTAACTAGAATGTAATTCCAAATATTACACACTCCTAAATTATGTATGGGAGAAATGGTAGTTTACAGCAGCATTGCCAGGGATCCCAAACGACCCCAAGGGAGCTGCCAGAGGTCTGAGAAGGACAGTTTCTCCTCACATACCACATGCAGGTGGGGCGTTATCATTCTCAGTGTCCTACCTATGAAATGATACCCCATTGTTTCTGAAAATGCTGACAGGACCACACTTACAATAAAATCTCTGTGTCTCATGACTACAACAAAGGCAAGAGCGGGGCAGGCACAGTAGAGAAGGGATCATTGAATTATTAGGTTGGCTTGAATGCCCTCACCAGCCCTGATAATTCCCTGAAGACATAATCTTCCCATTTTACCCTGCACAGGAAATCCGAAAAGAAACCTAAATCTCCCTGTGCTCTGAGATGAGATCTGACTTTACTCTTCTGATGCTGTAATAAAACCTCAAGGCGAAAGCAACTTAGCGAAGAAACAGTTCATGTTGTCTCACAGTTCCAGAGGGAGAGCCCTTAAAGGCAAGGAAGGCACTGCTTGGCAGCAGGAACAGGAAATTGGCTGATCACATTTTGTCCACGCACAGGAAGCAGCAAAAAGAGAACAGGAAGTGGGGCGATGCTATAAACCCTCAATATCTGCCCCCTCTGATGTCCTTCCTTCAGCAGGGCTGTACCTCCTAAAAGGTCCCATGCAGCACCACCAATTGGGGACCAAGTGTTCAAACACAACAGCTTAGGGAGCTCACTTCTCACTCAAACCACAGCACGATCTCTCAGCCCCACCTTACTACTCCCTGTCTTTCATCTCCTCGGTCCTCCAAGACCTCTATGTTTAATTTTTGTCATATGCCTGCTTCCCATAAACCATGGGGCTTTTACCGTACTTTAGAGCTGATTCCCCCTTCCCTGATCTCTCTCTGGCCTCTGATGAGGAACACCTAGTTTACCTGCCGGTGAGAAAATGGCAAGTTTTTCTCTGTCGCAGGTTAAAGCATTTCACACTTCAGAAATGCACCGAGAAAATGGCAAGTTTTTCTCTGTCGCAGGTTAAAGCATTTCACACTTCAGAAAAGCACCCTTTGCAGATCCTCTTCTTCCCTCCTGCCCTGTGGGCCTTTTCCTCCTCAGCATGGGCACCGGTCTGGACTGATGTCCCTCAGTGATGGCTATTGAAAGCTGCCGATGTAAGCAAACCTATCTTTATAGGCAGAGTACATGGTGGCATAAGAAAGATTTTTAAAGAAACAATGTCAAACTAAATCAAATAGAAAATTACTTTAAGATATGTTACATTTGCTTATGCTGTGGAACATTTGTTTAATGATGCAAAGATGTATTGTATTCTTTTATGCTACATTTGTTTAACTCTGTGAAGCTGTGTTACTTTCCTGTTGAGAACACCTGATTGGCCTAATAAAGAGCTGAACGGCGATAGTAATGTAGGAGAACTAATAGGTGGGGCTGGTAGGCAGAGAGAATAAATAGGAGGAGAAGTCTGGGAGGAGATAAAGGAGTGAAGGAAGGAGATGAAGAGGAGGACTCCAGGAGTCAGCCTTCAAATTACACAGCCAGCCATGGAGTAAGAGGGGAGGTAAGATACAGAAGTAAGAAGAGGATAAATCAAAGAGACATAAAGCAGATGGGATAATTTAAGTTAAAGAAAGTTGGCTAGAAATAACCCAAGCTAAGGAGGGGCATTCATAAGTAATAATAACTCTGTGTGTGTATTTATTTGGTAGCAGGATCCCCCAAAAGATTAAAAGAGCCAAAAATAAAAAAGCTAACTACAATCAAATTTAGAAATGATCCAGCAGTTATGAGTATTTTCAACTAAGACATAGCTATCAATAGCTGCCATATCCATGGACAATGTCCATTTACAAGACAGAACGTGTAAGGAGATCACACTTATGATAAGAACGCACTGTGTGGAAAGCACAAGAATACAGTTAAAGTAAAAGTGAGCCACTTAAGGACACTGCAAAGCACAGGGACAGAACTGCACAAGGGGATGCTTCTTCCTAATAGACAGGTGACTCCAGCATTCCAGAGAAGAGGCTTGCTGGTGTCTCTAACTGAAAACCAGTAAATGACAATAGAAATACAAGACAGTTTTATCAGGCTGTTAGGGTTAGTGCTAGAGTTGCACAGAAAGAGATGTGTTTCTGTTTACATATAAATCCTCATTATAAACTCCTGTAGTCAAAGCAGAGATGAGTCCAAACATCCCACAGACTAGAACACGAAGTACAGATCCAAACACCAGAGCACAGTGATGGATGGGAATGTGTAGAGTTGGTCTCCCCAGGTGTCAACCATGAAGCAAAGAGGCTGTGATAAGCAGCTATTTCAGAGCTCCTAGCCTGGGACTCTGATGGAGTAAAGGCTGGAGCTCTTTGAAGGGAAAGAGCTGGGCATGCATGAAGCACTTTCCACATTTGTAAGCATGGAGAGCAGTCCACTTCCTGGAACAGTTGGTGAACAAAATTAGTGCGTGGATGTTGTGGAATATTAGTATGAGATGTATTACATCTTAAACTGTGGAATATTTGTTTAAAGCTGCAAAGATGTGTTGCATTCTTTTATGTAGTCTTTGTTTAACTCTGTAAAGCCGTGTTACTTTGTCTGCCTAAAATACCTGATTGGTCTTATGAAGAGTTGAAGAGCCAATAGCAAGGCAGGAGAGAGCAATAGGCAGGACTCCTAGGCAGAGAGAATAGATGAGAGTAGAAATCTAGGCTCCAGAGGAGAGCAAGGGGCAAGAAAAGGAGAGGAGCAAGTCAAGGTCAGTCACTCAACTGCAGAGCCAGCCAAGGGTAAGAAGGAAAGAAAGATGTATAGAATTAAGAAAGCTAAAATGCCCAGATGCAAAACATAGTTAAAGAGAAACAGGATAATTTAAGTTACAAAACCTGGCTAGCAACAAGCCAAGCTAAGGCCAGCCATTCATAAGTAAGAATAATTCTCTCTGTATTTCTTTGGGAGTTGAGTGGTGGACCCCCAAAGAGTAAAAAATAAGAGCAAACAAACAAACCAAACTACAGGTGTTGCATGTTTTGATTGCTCTGGAGGACCCCAGAGAAGGGCAGGGAGTTATCCTCACTGGAACCAAGAGTGACAATGTCTTATCAGAACATGAGAGGACTGTCAGCTTTCCCTCCTGGCCCAGTGTTTGCAGCCAGGCACTTAAGGAAGTCAAAGGGAGGATGCTCCATCTGAGAAAGGGCTTTTTACAGTCAATCAATCAATAGATCGATTAATCAAACCCCAAACCTTGCAGCGAACATTTTATTTAAGAAGAAAAACTAAACCTCCTCTCCTCTAACCCTGGTTATGAGGTTAGAGGTATGTTCTGATAACCCCAATTCAGCATTTTGCTGGTGTCCTGCCTTAATGTGCAAAAGAAAACGATTCAGTGAATGAAATGGAAAATAAGACCATTAATAGCATTTAATAGAAAAGGCCAAGGGACATGCCAAAACCCGACCCAAACCAAAACAAATGAATAAACACATAAAACCCACTAAAAAAAAGGTCAGATCTCAGGTTTTAAAGGTCATAGTGTGTAATGTCAATCCTCAAAACTAAATTGTTTTTCTGTATGGATACCTGTGATGCCTATTAGCATTAATCAAAGAGCATCCTGGCTTCCCGGCTCCCTCAGTATCACAAGGACCTGTTACACATGCCCTTGCTGGCATCCTACCCTCTCACCTTCTCCTCTACACTAACCCCCCCTCCAGCTCAGACTCCCCTCCCCCAGCTGCTCATCCTCCTTACAACTCAGCTCTCCCCGCATCCTCACTTTTGCTGCTCTGGAATTCTCCCTATGCTCCTTGTTCTCTGTCTGTTATTCTCTCTTCTCTCACAGATAGCCCTGGCCACAATCAGTCTCCTTCTTTCTCAGTCTGCTCTGACCTAATCCAGATCATTTGGTTGTTCTATCCCTCAGATCAATAGAAATCTTCCCTTCCTTTAGCCACACCACAGAGGTGTAATGCTTGCCCTCCCTTACTGCTCCGCTCTGCATAGAGTGAGATCTTTAATTTCAGCTCTTGGAAGCCTGAGACAAAAGGATGGGATTTTAAGGTCATCATGGTCTATGTGGTGAGACCCTGCCACAAAAGAGAAAAGGAAGAGAAATAATAAAAAAAAATGCAGTGTCTTTATGTCAATGTCTACAAGACATTTTTAAAGAGCTACATTTCTGTCTCTGTGTTTATGTGTGCATATGTATAAGTGTGCAAGTGTGCACATATGCGTTTGTGTATGTGCATGTGTTACATGCTTGCATGTGAAGGTCAGAGGACAACTTTCAGGAGTCAGTTCTCTCCTCTGACCGTGTATGTTCTGGGGATCAAACAGACTTGGCGACAAGTATCTACCTATTAAGCAATTGTGCTTGCCCTACAAGTTATTTTGACTTTATCTAGAAGCTGAAAAGAGAAAAAGAAGCATCTGCCATTTTGACAGGTATCTCAAAGTTGTTTTAATTTGCATTTCCCTGATCGCTAAGGAAGTTGACCATGACCTTAAGTATCTTTTGGCCATTTGAACTTCTTCTGTTGAGAATTCTCTGTTCAGATCATTACCCCATTTTTTAATAGGGTAATTTAGAATTTTAATGTCTAGTTTCTTGAGTTCTTTGTATATTTTGGAGATCAGACCTTTGTCTGATGTGGGGTTAGTGAAGATCTTCTCCCATTCAAGCATGCCTTTTAGTCTTAATGACAGTGTTCTTTGCTTTACAGAAGCTTCTCAGTTTCAGGAGGCCCCATTTATTCATTGTTGCTCTTATTGTCTGTGCCACTGAGGTTTTACATAGGAAGTGGTCTCCTGTGTCCATGTAAAGCAGGCTACTTCCCACTTTCTCTTCTATCAGGTTCAGTGTGGTCGGGTTTATATTGAGGTCTTTAATCCACTTGGACTTGAGTTTTGTGCATGGTGATAGATAAGGGTCTAATTTCATTCTCCTACAGGTTGACATCCAGTTATGCCAGCACCATTTGTTAAAGATGCTTTCATTCTTCCATTGTATAATTTTAGCTTCTTTGTCAAATATGAGGTGTTCATAGGTTTGTGGATTAATATCCGGGTCTTCGATTTGATTCCATTGGTCAATGTCTCTGTTTTTATGCCAATACCAAGCTGTTTTCATTACTGTAGCTTTGTAACAGAGTTTCCAAGTCAGGGATGGTAATGTCTCCGGAAGTGCCTTTATTGTATAGGATTATTTTGGCTATCCTGGGCTTTTTGTTTTTGTGTATAAAGTTAGTTATTGTTCTTTCAAGGTCTATGAAGAATTTTGTTGCGATTTTGATGGGAATTGCACTGAATCTATAGATTGCCTTTGGTAGAATTGCCATTTTTACTATATTGATCCTACCAATCCAGGACCATGGGAGATCCTTCCAATTTCTGGTATCCTCTTCAATTTCTTTCTTCAAGGTCTTAAAGTTCTTGTCAAATAGATCTTTTACTTCCTTGGTTAGTGTTACCCCAAGATACTTTATGCTATTTGTGGCTATCGTGAAAGGTGATGTTTCTCTGATTTCCCTCTCTGCTTCTTTATCCTTTGTGTATAGGAGGGCTACTGATTTTTTGGAGTTGATCTTGTATCCTGCCACATCACTGAAGGTATTTATCAGCTGTAGAAGTTCTTTGGTAGAGTTTCTGGGTTCACTTATGTACACTATCATATCATCTGCAAATAACGAAAGTTTGTCTTCTTCTTTTCCAATTCGAATCCCCATGATCTCCTTATTTTGTCTTATAGCTATTGCTAGAACTTCAAACACTATAGTAAAGAGATATGGAGAGAGTGGACAGCCCTGTCTTGCTCCTGATTTTCGTGGAATCGCTTTGAGTTTCTCTCCATTAAATTTGATGTTAGCTGTCAGCTTGCTGTATATTGCTTTTTATTATATTTAGATATGAACCTTGTATCCCTAAT
Source organism: Ondatra zibethicus (assembly GCA_004026605.1). Lineage (NCBI taxonomy): Eukaryota > Metazoa > Chordata > Mammalia > Rodentia > Cricetidae > Ondatra > Ondatra zibethicus. The sequence goes on along the minus strand of PVIU01002546.1, from coordinate 123,328 downwards.
CTCTCCAAGACCTTTATCATAAAAGGGTGTTGAATTTTGTCAAATGCTTTTTCAGCATCTAATGAAATAATCATATGTTTTTTCTTTCAGTTTATTTATATGATGGAGTACATTGATAGATTTTCATATGTTGAACAGCCCTGCATTTCTGGGGTGAAGCCTACTTGATCATAATGAATGATTTTTTTGATCTGTTCTTGGATTCAGTTTGCCAGTATTTTATTGAGTATTTTTGCATTGATGTTCATGAGTGAGATTGATCTGTAATTCTCTTTCTTGGTTCTGTCTTTGTGTGGTTTGGTATCAGGGTAACTGTAGCTTCATAAAAAGAGTTTGGCAATGACCCTTCTGTTTCTATTATGTGAAACACCTTAAAGAGTATAGGTATTAGCTCTTCTTGAAAGTTCTGGTAGAATTCTGCATTAAAACCATCTCGTCCTGGGCTTATTTTGGTTGGGAGGTTTTTGATGACAGCTTCTATTTCCTTGCGACTTATAGGTCCATTTAAATTGTTCCCATGGTCTTGATTTAATTTCGATATATGGCATTTATCTAAAAAACTGTCCATTTCTTTTACATTTTCCAATTTTGTGGCATAGAGGCTTTTGTTGTAAGACCTAATGATTCTCTGAATTTCCTCAGTGTCTGTTGTTATGTCCCCCTTTCATTTCTGATCTTGTTAATTTGGGTGTTCTCTCTCTGCCTTTTGATTAGTTTGGATAGGGGTTTGTCGATCTTGTTGATTTTCTCAAGGAACCAGATCTTTGTTTCATTGATTCTTTGGATTGTTTTCTGTGTCTCTATTTTTTTGATTTCAGTCCTCAGTTTGATTATTTCCATTCTTCTACTTCTCCTGGGTGAGTCTGCTTCTTTTCTTTTCTAGAGCTTTCAGTTGTTCTGTTAAGTGACTAATGTGAGCTTTCTCCGTTTTCTTTATGTGGGCACTAAGTGCTATGAACTTTCCTCTTGGTACTGCTTTCATAGTGTCCCATAAGTTGGGATATGTTGTGTCTTTATTTTCGTTGAATTCAAGGAAGATTTTAATTTCTTTCTTTATTTCATCCTTGACCCAGGAGTGGTTCCGTAGTTGACTGTTCAGTTTCCATGGGTTTGTAGGCTTTTGGGGGGTGGAATTGTGGTTAAATTCTAAGTTTACTCCATGATGATCTGGTAAGACACAGGTGTTTACTCCAATTTTTTTGTATCTGTGGACGTTTGCTTTGTTACCGAGTATGTGATCAATTTTTGAGAAGGTTCCATGAGAGGCTGAGAAGAAGATATATTCCTTCCCATGTGGTGGAATGTTCTATAGATGTCTATTAAGTCCATTTGATTGATTACATCTGGTGGTGGTGGTGCACACCTTTAATTCCAGTACTCGGGAGGCAGAGGTGGGTGGATCTCTGTGAGTTTGAGGCCAACCTGGTCTACAAGAGCTATTTCCAGGAAAGGCTCCAAAGCTACAGTGAAACCCTGTCTTGAAAAAAAAAAACAACAACATCTGTTAGTTCTCTTATTTCTCTGTTAAGTTTCTGTCTGGTTGACCTGTCCATTGGTGAGAGAGAAGTGTTGAAATCTCCTACTATTAGTGTGTGGGGTTTGATGTGTGCTTTGTATTCTAATAATGTTTCTTTTACATATGTGGGTGCTTTTATATTAGGGGCATAGATATTCAGGATTGAGACTTCATCCTGATGAATTGTTCCTGTTTGAGTATAAAGTGTCCTTCTCCATCTCTTCTGATTGATTTTAGTTTGAAATCAATTTTGTTAGATAGTAGGATAGCCATACCTTCTTGTTTCTTATGTCCATTTGATTGGAAACCTTTTCCCAACCCTTTACTCTGAGGTAGTGTCTGTCTTTGAGGTTGAGGTGTGTTTTTTGTAAACAGCAGAATGTTGGATCCTTTTTTTGTATCCATTCTCTTAACATGTCCCTTTTTATAGGTGAATTTAGTCCATTGATATTAAGTGATATTAATGACCTTTGATTGTTAACTCCGGTAATTTTTTTTTTGGTGGTAGTGTCTATGTGTTTCCCTTTTTTGAGTTGTGCTGGTGGAGGGTTGTCAGATGTCTGTGTGATAATGGGTGTTGTTGGCTTTCTCGGGTTGTGGTTTTCTTTCTAGTACTTTCTGTAAGTCTGGGTTTGTGTCTATGCATTGTTTATATCTGTTTTTTTTCATGGAATATCTTGTTTTCTCCATCGATGATGAAAGAAAGCTTTGCTGGGTATAGTAGTCTGGGCTTGCATCCATGGTCTATTAGTGTCTGAAGCACATCTATCCAAGACCTTCTGGCTTTCATGGTTTCCATAGAGAAGGAAGGTGTATTTTTGATAGATTTACCTTTATACTTTCCTTGGCCTTTTTGCTTTTTAGCTCTTAATATTCTTTCTTTATTCTGTATGTTTTGTGTTTTGATTATTATATGGCGAGGGGATTTTTTTTTGATCCTGTCTATTTGGTGTTCTGTATGCTTCTTGTACCTTCATAGGAATATCCTTCCTTAGGTTTGGAAAGTTTTCTTCTATAATTTCGTTGAATATATTTGGGCCTTTGAGCTGTAATTCTGCTCCTTCTTCTACCCCTATTATCCTTAGGTTTGGTCTTTTCATGGTGTCCCAGATTTCCTGGATGTTTTGTGTTAAGAATTTTTTGGATTTGCTGTTTTCTTTGATCAATGAGTTTATTTCCTGTATTGTATCTTCAGCGCCTGAGATTCTTTCTTCTATCTCTTGTATTCTGTTGGTTATACTTGTCTCTGTAGTTCCTGTTCATTTACCCAGATTTTCCATATCCAGCCATCCCTTGGTTTGTGTTTTCTTCATTGCCTCCATTTTGGTCTTCAAGTCTTGAACTGTTTCCTTTACCTGTTTGATTGCTTTTTCTTGGTTTTCTTGGGTATCTTTGAGTGACTTATCAATTTCTTCTAATTTTTTGTTTGTCTTCTCTTTCATTTCTTTAAAGGAGTTTTTCACATCCTGTTTCAAGTTCTTTATTATTTTCATAATGTTATGTTTAAAGTCAATTTCTTCTACTTCTTCTGGATTAGGGTGTTCAAATCTTCCTGTTGTGTGTTCACTGGATTCTGGTGTTGTCATGTTGCTTTTCAGGTTGTTGGAGGAATTCTTGCATTGGCTTCTGCCCATGTCTTCCTTCAAATGCAGCCAGGAAATTCTTGGTGTCTTGGTCCAATCTTTGTTGTGACTGACTGTGTACTTGGGGGATTTTTTTCTGCTCTCTCTTAGGACCCCTCAGCATTGGAGCTGGCTCTCAGATCCCCTCCACCATGAGCAGGCTGTGCTGGGGGATCTAAGGACCCCACAGATGGAAAGGAGTGCTTGGGGCAAGATGGGATGGGGTAACTAGAGAAAGCCAGTAGCCGGGGAGACACCCCGCTGAATGGCCAGAAATGTTTAGGGAAATGGCGGGGGCCTGTACTCTGTTTCCAGGACCATCCGGCCGGGTGGGCACACACTTACCCCTCTGGATGGATCTCCTCAGTTCAGGAGCACCGCCACCTTACTGATTATAATAAGAATTTTTTGTAAAAACCATTCTTTAAGCTGGGTGTTGGTGGCACATGCCTTTAATCCCAGCACTTCAGAGGCAGAGACAGGCAGGTTTTTGTGAGTCTAACTTCAGCCTGGACTGCAAGAGCTTGTTTTCCGACACATAGGGATGTTACACAGAGAAACCCTGTCTCGAAAAACAAACAAACAAACAAACAAACAAACATTTATCAATTTGAGGAGATCTTTGATTTGGGATTTCTTGGGAATTTTTACACTAATTAATATTTTTAGAATTTTGTCATGTTTTTTTCTACATCATTCATATGATTGTTTTAGAAGTCATAATTGAGTTTGGTAACTGATTCATACTTGATATAGGGCTCAAATTTTCTTATTAGATAATACCAATGATGATGATATTGATTTGTGGCCTGATTGCTTTTTTAAAAAACTTTTTTATTGATTTTATTGAGTTATACATTTTTCTCTGTTCTGTTCCCTTCCTCTCCCCTTCCCTTCAGACCTCTCCCATGGTCCCCATGCTCCCAGTTTACTCAGGAGATCTTGTCTTTTACTACTTCCCATGTAGATTAGATCCATGTGTGTCTCTCTCAGAGTCCACATTATTGTCTAGGTTCTGTGGGCTTGTGAATTGTAGTCTGGTTTTCTTTGCTTTATGTCTAAAAACCACTTATGAGTGAGTACTTATGATATTTGTCTTTCTGGGTCTGAGTTACCTCACTCAAAATGATGTTTCCTAATTCTATCCATTTGCCTGCAAATTTCAAGATGTCATTATTTTTTTCTGCTGTGTAGTACTCCACTGTGTAAATGTACCACATTTTCCTTATCCATTCTTCGGTCGAGAGGCATTTAGTGTTTTTTTTCCCAGGTTCTGGCTATGGCAAACAAAGCTGTTATGAACATAGTTGAGCACATGTCCTTGTGGCACAATTGAGCATCCTTTGGATACATACCCCAAAGAGGTATTGCTGGGTCTTGAGGAAAGTTGTTTCATAATTTTCTGAGAAATCTCCATAGTGATATTCAAAGGGGCTGTACCAGTTTGCATTCCCACCAGCAATGCAGGAGTGTTCCCTTTACTCCATAATCTCTCCAACATAAGTTGTCATCAGTGTTTTTTATCTTAACCATTCTTACCAGTATAAGATGGAATCTCAGAGTTGTTTTGATTTGCATTTTTCTGATGGCTAAGGATGTCAAACATTTCCTTAGGTGTCTTTCAGCTATTTTAGATTACCCTGTTGAGAGTTCTCTGTTTAGGACTGTATCCCATTTATTTTTTTTTACTGGATTATTTGTTCTCTTGATGACCAATTTCTTGAGTTCTTTCTATATTTTGGAGATCATCCCTCTGTCCAATGTGGGGTTGGTGAAGATCTTTTCCCATTCTGCAGGCTGCCATTTTGTCTTGTTGCCTGTGTCCTTTGCTTTACAGAAGCTTCTCAGTTTCAGGAGTTCCCATTTATTAATTGTTTCTCTCAGTGTCTGTGCTACTGGGATTATATTTAGAAAGTGGTCTCCCATGCCAATGCATTCAAGTTCCCATTGTCTCTTCTATGTGGTTCAGTGTGGTTGGCTTTATGTTGAGGTCTTTGATCCATTTGGATTTGAGTTTTGTGCATGGTGATAGATATGGGTCTATTTTCATTCTTCTACATGTTGATATCCAGTTATGCCAGCACCATTTGTTGAATATTCTTTCTTTTTTCCATTCATGTTTTTTGTTTCTTTGTCAAAAATCAGGGGTTTGTAGGTGTATGAATTGATATCTGGGTCTTTGATTTGGTTCCATTGGTACTCCTGTCTGTTCTTATGCCAATACCAGGCTGTTTTCAGTACTGTGGCTCTGTAATAGAGTTTGAAGTCAGGGATTGTGAAGCCTCCAGAAGTTCCTTTATTGTGTAGGATTGTTTTGACTGTCCTGGGTTTTTCGCCCTTCCATATGAAGTTGAGTACTGTTCTTTCGAGGTCTGTGAAGAATATTGCTGGGATTTTGATGAACATTTCATTGAATCTGTAGATTGCTTTTGGTAACATTGTTGTGGCCTGATTTCTAGTAATGTATTCACTAGGTTTTGGTATCAAGTTGATGCTGACTTTAACCTCTATTGTAACTTGTTAAAATTCTATATTGTATTGCTGTTTGATACGTAATATTTATTTATTGTGATATTTAAATATTATATATATTTGTAAGAACCATATTATCAGACATGATTAAATATGAATAATTAACTAAGGATAGTGAGCACGTGTGAAAAAAACTGACTTTCTGAGGATCCTAATTTTCGTTGCCCAGACAGAACACAGACTGTGAACACTTCATCTGTGTCTCTAATGAGAACCTCTGAGAAATCCACCCTAGGGGAGCACACACTTGGCTCCATCTTCATGGAAGCACCATCTCCAGGGATGGAGCAGCAATGTATTCACTCCCAACCATCCAAGCTTGACCAGAGAGAACTACATGCCTCATTCTAGATGTTCTCTTCTAGGGACAAGAGGCCCTCCCCTTCTCAGCTTCAAGTGTGGATTTCTCAAAACCCAGTCTCAACCATGGCACCAGCAGACACAGAACTTTCCTGAAGACATCTGATAGCAGCCAAGAGCACCCAGGTAAGGAGGCTGAGAAAGCAGCAGAGGGCAACCCCACAGCAGGCAGACTCCCATGGCCTTGGGCCCATGGGGTGGCATGCAGAGAAAGAACTTTATTTAATGGCTCTCCATCTGACCAAGTTCCAATGAGGGAAAGCATCTCACTCCTCCACGTCCATGCCTTGTTCCTACATGAGGTTCTCTGCACTAGGGACACAGTGCAACCTGCTACGTGGGTAGAGGAAGCACAAAAATAGAACCAACGTTAGTGAGATAGGAGCAGTTTTCAGACCAATGAAAAGCCTGTTCAGAAGAAGGGGGAGGGATAGAAACACATGGAGAGACACACAGAGGGAGAGAGACAGAAACACAAAGCCACACACACAAAAAAGGAGACCGAGACACAGAGACACACACATAGACACACAAACACAAAGAGAGACAGAGACAGGGAGAGACAGAAACAGAGACAGAGAATGTCATTTTTTTCTGGTCCTCATATTTGTTCTGTGTCCATCCTCTGGGTGTGTGCTATATAATGAAGGTGTTTCTAGTGTGAGTGCCTGGATGCTACTGAAACCGGGCAGTTAAGTGTTGACTTCACCTAAGTCCAGAGACAAAGCAGTCTTTAAGGTTGAGGGTCTCAAACCCCCAGTGTTGCAGACATATCTGCCCATCTGGATCTCAGACACACCTGACAGTCATCCAACTCACAGACATTAATGTAGTAAAACAGACACACAGTTACGCTATATTTTTTTATAGTCATGGCAGTAGAATTCTGTCTCCATAAGGAAGTTTAAGTGCAAGTGGAATTGAAATCCAAAAGCTGAAGTCAAAGAAAGGGGTATCTGCGCATCACCTCAGCATGATGCACTGAGGTCCTGTGGAACATGTACACCTAGAGCTTAAACCATAAAATGTTAGTATTTTCCTGGCAACTGACCATTCCAATGTCCACCATCTCTCAGTGCACAGCGTAAGACAACACAGAATAATCAGGATTGAACCTTATCTGTGGTCTCACCCCACTGAAACAAGTTGCCATTACATCCCATTGTGCTCCTTTTTCTCTTTCTTTGATAGGAAACTGTGGCTTCTAGAACATAAGCAACTCCAGTCACAGGACTCTTTCACTCATCCTTATGATCTATGGATCATTCTGCTTCTTATCTCCCTGGTTCTGCAGTCCACTGACCCTGTGACCCACTGGAAGCATATTCTAGCTTTTTATATTTTATGAACTGTGTATGTGTTACTCTGTGTGTGTGTGTGTCCATGTATGTGCCACAGCACTCATACAGAGTTCTGTTTCTCACTTCACCATAAAAGCACTGGCATAGAAGATGTACATTAGGGTGTGGAGTTTTAGGTGGGTTCTGGGATTTGAACTCAGGTCTTAACACTTACATGGCACATATTTTACCTACTGAGCCATTTCCCCAGCTCTCATTCTAGTTCTTAGTTGTTGTTATGCTATTCTACATCCATGGCAACACTCCTTGGATTCCCATCTCAGCGCTCTGCTTAGCTCCACTCTCACAGCAGCAGTCACCTTGCTGTCTGGACCACACGAGCATCCTATAACCAACGTCATCAATTTCCATGTCATGCTCTGTCCCAGCAGCCAGGCCATTTGTCCTGACACTTTTCACCTCTCTTCCCCTTCCCCAGCCAGGCCTTTGGTCACCCCAGGGTGACTCTCCTTCCTTCTCAGCTGTAATTGCCTTGCCTCCCTCCATGGGCATTGCAGTCCAGCTGTTTTCCTGACCTCCTGACCATGGAGATGTCTCAGCCTGGAGATTGTCTTTGAGATGCACATGAATCTTCATTTTATCCACCTGTAAATCTCTTTTTCTCCATTAAAAAAAAACAATGCACTTAGAATCTGTATGCCCCCCTCTTCTGAGTGCAGAAAGGAGGGGAACATCGCACTCAGGGGTCTGGGCAGTGGCTCAGGTGTGAGTTGAGGGGTAAATATCTTAGTAGTAGATAGAATACAAAAGCCCAACCACCAGTCAGGTCTGTCAAAGCATGTTGGTCTTCCCAATTGTGATGAAACAGAAAAGCCACAGCAGAACCACCTCGTTTATCATACATGACAACTAGTAGGGACTTTTCATTTGATTGAAATATAATAAATGGTAGCTAATACAGCATAAAATTGCTGAGGACTGGGTATCTGCCTATAGTTCCAACCGGCTGGATGTTAAGGCAGGAGGATCATTTAAGTCCTGAACTTCCTGGTCAGAGAAAAGTTAATGTAACAAAAATTGTGTGCATAACTGTGCTACAAGATATCCATGGGTGTGTATTTATGTATGTGTGTGTTGTGGATGATGTGTGTGTTCATGTACCTAAGTGTGCTTGTGTTTGTGTATGTGTGAGTATGCATGTCCTTGTGTGTATATGTGTAACAGAGAGCACAAGACTATTAGCTTGTTTTGAATTTTCATTGTTTGATCAACTTTTTTTACTAAAGCACTAGCAGTCCACGCCTCAGTTTTTTCATTTGTACAGTAAAATGTAGTAGCCAATTTCTAGACTAAATTAACTATTGTGTAAAATGTACATATATATAGGACTAAACAAACAACAGAATTAATAAACTCATACACATCAGAATTTAGACCTTTCATAACAGATCACTCTTTGGTGTAAAAATATATTGTAAGGGAATTTACTAGCAGTTAATTTTCAACTAATGAATGAAATTTCCAAACTGCATAAATGTTTTCTTCAAGTGTTGGTGAATGATTTCTCTATACGAATCTCACTTTCTTCTCCAGAGACATGGATGGTGACAACCAGACGACAGTCACAGAATTCCTCCTCCTGGGAATCTCTGAAGAGTCAGAACAAGAAGATGTTGTCTTTGGGCTGTTCTTGGCTATGTACATGGTCACCATCTCTGGGAACCTTCTCATCATCCTGGCCACCAGCTGTGACCCTCATCTCCACACACCCATGTACTTCTTCTTGGCCAACCTCTCCAGTGTTGACATCTGCTTTTCCTCAGTCACTGTCCCCAAGGCTCTGGTGAATCACATGGTGGGAAGCAAGTCCATTTCTTACACGGAGTGTATGACCCAGATCTACTTCTTATTTACATTTGGTACCTTGGACAATTTTCTCCTGAGTGTGATGGCCTATGACCGCTATGTGGCCATTTGTCACCCACTCCACTACACCCTCATGATGAGGCCCAGACTCTGTGTCGTCCTGGTGGCCATATCATGGGTCATTGCAAACCTGCGTGCTCTCTTGCACACTCTCCTCATGGTTCGACTCACCTTCTGTTCCCACAATGCAGTGCCCCACTTCTTCTGTGACCCCTACCTTGTCCTGAAACTCTCTTGTTCTGATACCTTTATCAATGATGTCACAGTCTTCACTGAGGGTGGAGTGATATTTATGACAGCATTTTCATGCATAGTTGTTTCCTATTCCTATATCTGCTCTAAGGTCTTGAAGATGTCCTCTGCCCAGGGGATAAGGAAAGCCATGTCCACTTGTGGTTCCCACCTCACTGTGGTCTGTCTTTTCTATGGGGCGATCCTAGGAATTTATATGCATCCTTCTTCCTCCTACTCACTACAGGATGCAGTGGCTTCTGTCATCTTCACAGTGGTGACCCCTATGACCAACCCCTTCATCTATAGCCTGAGGAATCGTGACATCAAAGGAGCCCTAAGGAAGATAATTCTCAGGTCCTAGAATCTGAAGTTTCTAGAGCTGAGAGGACTCCCAAATGTTATGCATTTCTTCATTTTTAAAACTGAGATCCAGACAGGTCCAGTGCTCAGCATGACAGCACCTGGGATTTGTGACAGATGTTTGTCATCATGGTTTCAGTTCAGATGCTGACTAATGCTCTCTGTCACACACTCTGAACTTTATCTCTTCAAAGGGATGATTCTAAGATGTTCATTTCACAGATAAGAAAAATTGAGAACATTTGAAAACGTTCTGAACTTGGATGATTTTTAATATTTCCTAAGATCCTGACTGTCACAGTGATCAGTGGATTTTAAGAGATGAAATCACCTGCCTCTGTGGTCTTAAAGAAAGCTGTGGCTAGCCTGGTAAATGACCCACAGAAATTTTATCTTACCCTTTCTAGAAACCTAGAGGTTGTTGGTTATAGCATACTCCACTCTCAGAGCCTCTGGTAACTCAGATATTGGTGCTTTCCCTTTGTCCCATGTTGAGGTCCCTCTACTATATTCTACAGCCCAGAACACTTGCTCTACCTTGCTATTCCCACCTAACATTTAAGGGATTTGTTCCTTAACATGACTCTCAAGGATGCTTGGGAAGAACCAGGAAGCCTTGGGTAGTGGCTGTGCTAACCAAAAGATGCTCATGTCCCTGCATGTTCCCATGGGTTGCTGGAACAGAGATTTCTTAACAAAACTGAGGTGTCTATAGGGACAACTATATAAACAAGGCAATAAAATAGATTTTGACAAAAATAAACCTCTGAATGTGTTACAGTATTTAAATATTATATAAGCTTGCGAGAGTGAGGAAAAAGAGTATAGACAGTTATAAAAAATAAACAAATTTAAAAACAAAACAATGTCTTTAAAGAGACAGTAAAAGAAATATAAGACTCCAGACAGACATAGATTTAAGGAGTAAAAGTAATAAAAATCCATGTAAAGATGGAAAATATACATAGAGTCTGGATTATGTATACTATTGTGTTTTCTTTAGATTTTTTTGACTTCAGAGAAACATTTGATTCTGGATGCTGCTAAGCTAAACTAACACATATATTTTAACGGTATCTTGACTTCAATATTTGAGTCTAAGGATGTGTTACTTTGGAAAAGGGGTTCTGCTTTTGTTTCCACATTAGATGAAAACATGTGGATTGCTTCCAGGCTAATGTGGTTTTATGGAAGAAGACCCTATGAAATGTCTCTGTGAATCCTAAAAATGCTTGTCCCAACAAACAGCAGGAAGAAGTTTGGAGAAGCCATTGCACAAACTCCCAAAATGATTATTTGTAAATGTTTGTTTTCATTTAAAGGGGGCTAAATATAAGTGATAACTGTTCGTAGGGATATGTTATAGAAATGACTACATTGGTATGGGCTTTGTTTTATTGATATAAATTTAAGGCCCATTTTGTTATAAGTTTATTTTTATTCTTGTTTAAGGTATTATGTTTCTGCAGCTCATTTAAAAACGTAATGTATAAATATGAATTACAGATGAATAGATAGTCATCTGTAACAGTCAAACTGTAGTCATGTTAGTTTTTAAAATGTTTCAAGAAATTAGTCTTTTCTTGACAGTGAGACATGTCTGCTTCTGGCAGCACCAATGACTTCAGAGAGGTTGATGGCATTGAAGAAACTTGTTAAGGAATTTGCCTTTTGTGTTACAAGGCTAACCATTCAGGCAAGAAACTCCTTTTGTCTGGACTGCATTATGGTATGCTGTATGAATGAACCTGTAGGACCCACAGAAAAGTGACTGCTGAACTTTCCAAAAGATGGATAGTCCTTCAGGGTTCCTGCTTCACAGAAGATCTTGCCAGACATTCTGCAGGACACAGAAGAAAGCAAATGATGAACTTTGCCATTAAAAGGTAGAACAGATCTTCAAGTCTCCTGCTTTATGGAGAAGTCTGCTGAATACCATGAACCTATAGACTAAGATAGATGACCCAATGTTACAGAAGAATTTTGAGTGACTGTCCAGGCAGCAAGATGTGTCTGTCAATTCTAGAGTTTTGGAAATTTCTTATACTGCACTTCCTGTTTACTTAGGTAATATTATAACCTTCTGGCGACTTTGAAGAGTTGAAGAAAAATAGTTATAGTTTTCCTTACTTATAATAAAGATAAATTAGGTATGAAACTTTAGACTCACAAAGAAATATTAGTGTAATTCTTGTCTAATACCTTTTTTGTTATATGTAATTTTACTATGTTAAAGTTAAAACCTTCCTTTTTAATTAGACAGAAAAAGGGAGATGATGTGGGATGTCCTTCTGTATATGTGTTGCTATTCTTGGTTAATGAATAAAGCTGCTTTGGCCTATGGAAGGGCAGAATACAGCAAGCCTGGAAGAGATATATAGGGAGAGTAGGCAGAGTCAGAGAGACGTCATGTAGCTGCTGAAGGAAAAAGATGCCCAGAACTTGACCCAGTAAGTCACAGCCTTCTGATGATACACAGATTGATAGAAATGGAATGGCTTAATTTAAGATATAAGAGCTAGCTAGAAGTATGCTTGAGCTGTTGGCCAAACAGTGTTGTAATTAATACAGTTTCTGTGTGATTATTTTGGATCTGTTCGTCCAGGAACAAACAAGCAGTTTCAGCTTACACATCTCTCTTCTACACAAGTTGTCATTTGTTCTTCCTCAGGTGTCAAATGTGTCCTGTCACCCAACTGTCACAGAAACATGAGAGATGTAAAATATTCTTTCTTCATGTAGAAAAGACCAATAGTGATTTAGCACAGGATTTCCCTAGAGCCATTAAATTTTTCTTCTGGCTTTTTGTGAACCCAGAGGGTAGCACTCACAGGTTTGTGTCTTATTTAGAACAGACTGCAGTCCCCACAGTCTCCTCTACTCTGGTGGCAGGAATGTCTCATCCTGTGTTTATCACTATAACATATAATGGCCGTTGTCAAGATAATGTTGGAATCAGAGACCCAAGCTAGATGGTTACTGTTGTGGTTTGAATAAAAATGTCCCTTGCAGGCTTACATATTTGAACACTTGTTCCCCAGATGGTGGCACTATTCGTGGGGTTTAGGAGGTGTGGCCTTGCTGGAGAAAGAATGGCACTGAGGGCTATGTGACACTTCTAGCTCACTCCCTCTTCATCATGCTTGTCTTTGCAGATGAGTTCTCAGCTTCCCCATCCTACTGCTTCCATGGTTCTCTGTTATGATGGACTCTTATCCTTCTGCAACCATTGTTTAAAATAAATGTTTCCTTCTCTAAGTTTCTTGGTCATAGTGTTTTATCACAGTAAAGTAACTAATACAGTCACTCTCCTGGGAGATTTTGTTTCCTTTTCTAAGGGGCAGGAGTTAGAGTAGGTTAGGAATTAAGGAATTGAGAGAGCAGACAGACCCTCAAAGGACAACTTTAAATTTAAGACTAAGTTCATATTTATTTGGAAAAATCCCAATAAAACTGACCTGTAGGTTAGTGACAGCAATATTAAATTAGGTTCTATCTACTGGATCAATTTTGTCTGGTTATTGAAGGATTCAATTTCTTTTCTTTTAAATGTATATTTATCTTTGCTAAATTCACACGTGAGTATGGTGAGTGTGGTTCATATGAAACTTAAAGAAAATGGAAAATTAGCATTTTAGGTTGGAGTCCTTAAAATAAAGTGAACAGGGGTAGCACTAAATAGACACAAGTCTAATGGCTAAACTGATGAGAGTAAATTAGATTAGCTGTGATATTACACATGTAATATAAAAGATATAAAGCTAAGAAGAGCTACAAAGGGCAAAGGTGCTGCTGTACACGTGATTAGCTGTCTCCTGTTACAGGCACACATCCTGAGTTAGGGGCCACAGAGAACAGCCTTGAAGTGATCACAGAGGTACATTATCAGTAACAGAATGCAATTATTTCTTTACATGGTCAAGGAGGTAGATTGTTTTCCATACCCAAGGCTCAAGTCCTCGTGGGCAGAACACACTTGTTATGCTAAGACCCCCATGAGACTTATTCTTAAGTCTTTAAACAATTTATTGTATGTTAGGTATTTACTCTTGTCCCGTTGTCTCTTTGTCTCTCTGTCTCTCTGTCTCTGTGTGTGTCTGTTTGTCAGCATGCATGTGGAAGTCAGAGGACAACCTGTTCTCTCCTTCTGCGAGACACAAATCATTCTGGTCCATTTTCAGTAGGAGTGCTCACCAGGGACTCACAGCCCAGCAGGAGGCTCCAGGCTCCACCTTCTGTAGCTAACAGCTGGTGCCTGCTGGTTTGAGGGCTTTTGACTTTATCTTCAGTTTGGAAATTTGCAGTCATCTATATGACTGAGCCCTGCTATCTGGAAGATGAGTGGTGGATCTCAAGCCCCAGGAGAATGGGGAGTTTGGTGGGGACTATGCTAAGATTATACCTCCCTGAAAAACTCAGGGAATGAGAAATGCAGGGGAAGAGAAATGCAAATGGGAACCAGTTTCTTGCTTCGTTTTCTGGGGGTTCATGCCTACTTTACTGGATCATAATAGTTTACTTTAGTGCTCTGCGTCGCCAATGCTCTTTAAAAGTATTTTGTTGTTGTTGTTCATCTTATGTGTATGGTGTTTTGCCTGTATGTAGGTCTGTGCATCATCTATGTACAATGTTCAAGGAGGCCAGAAGAGGACATCAGATCCCCTGAGACTGGAGTCACAAACATTTGAGCTCATGTGGGTGCTCAGAATCAAATCAGGGTTCTCTGTTAGAGCAACCCGTGCTCTTAACCAGTCAGCCTCCTCTCCACCACCCCAGGACTCTTATGGTGAATGAAGCTCTCCATTTCTTACACTGCTGCCATGTGGATTCAGGGGAACTGTGGTGGCCTACAAGTGACCCAGTTTCCATCTGGATTCAAATCTGACTTAGAAGTTATTAGAGTTCAAACTCTCTCACTCTATTCTCCTTGAGAGCAAAGAGAATATTCTGATTAAAGCCATGGGAAAGAACATATCATCTAGCTAAACACAAGCTGCTGATGCCACCTGAAGGCACATAGAGATAGATAATCTGTTGAGGCTGCTTGCTGCTAGCAGGAGGTATGGGATGAGATAGTGAGGCTGCCTGCTCCTTGATTCAAGGACAGAATAGGGAGGTGGTTAACTGCCTATGCTGTGCTTTGTTTTTCTTTTTGCCTTTAGTCTGTCGATAAGCAGGTCCAGAAGTAAACTCGATACTGTTTGGCATGGACCGACAGACCTCCCAACTCTGTCCTGTCTTTATTTTCTCAGTCCTCATGCCTACTTTCATGTACCCTAGCTGGTTCGCTGGAGCAGGCTCTGACAATTGGCGCCCAGCTGTGGCTCTAGAAGGTACTCTAGGTTCAAACATATTTCTTGGGGTCTCGAGAGACATCTCAGTGGTCAAGTGCACTTACTGCTCTTATGGGAAACTAGGGTTAAGTTCCCAGCTCCCACATAGTGTGTGACCCACATGGTGACTCATAATAAGTCATAATAACCCATATGGCGACTCCCAGTCATTCAGAATTCTAGTTCCAGGGAATCCAATGTCCTCTTCCTACCCTATAGGGCACATGAACGCACATGGAACACATACATACCTGCTTGCAGTACACTTATACACAAAATATAATTAATAAATTTAATAACTATTTTAATGATTTCTCATATCAGCACTTTCCCCTAATTTCAAGAATGTAACACTCCCAGGACTAGTCACCACGTGCAGAGCAATCACCATCTATCACCAGTGCCCTGAGATGCTCCTTGTAGTGCCCTCTACCCCAGCAGTCAGGTCTCATCGCATAGAACAGTTGCTGCAACCTTCCTAATGCTGTTACCATTTAATACAATTCCTGATGTTGTGATGAGCCCCAGCCTTAAAATTATTTTTTTTTTCTATTTCATATCTGTAATTCTGCAAGTGTAGTGAATTGTAATGTAAATATCTGGTATGCAGGATAGCTGACATTCGACCTCCATTCTAATATTCCAGGAAAACACTCTGGTATGCTCACAGCAGGCTTTATTTCTCTTGATGCAGTGAGAAGGTGGATAATGCTCAACTGAGGCCCTTGCAGGGGGATAGTGACAGATATGACACCAGGAAAACCACCAGGCAGTTCTCTCAGAGGCCACACACCCCCAGCTCTCTGAGACTAGGAAAGAGAGAGAAGCTCGGGGTTAGGGTATAGAGACCTGACACAGCACTTGCTCCTTGATTAAAATTTCCATAGATGAAAGCTATTAACATGCAGACTAAAGAAAAAGACACTAAGCCTGTCTTGAACTTTGTATTTCATTGTCTCTGTGAATGTGGTTAAATAGCCCAATCCTAAATTTCATCATCTATAAATTCATTCTCTCAATAAATAGACAATGGTAAATATTCTGTAGAAATTGTCCTGCATGTGATATGTAGTTCAGAAAGTATTGGCACTAGAATACCGTGCTGGTAAATTTAACACGGATTTTATTGTAAGATTCTTCAATATTGGACGTGTATTTGTATTTATTCATCATGAACCAGCAAACCATTGCAAAATAGAAACTGTTAATGCTTAAATCTTGTTGAACAATGTTACTGACTGATGATACTTTCTTCCCCACAGACATCAGTGGAGACAATGAGACCACGGCCGCAGAATTCCTCCTCCTGGGACTCTCTGGAAATTCAGAGTAAGAAATCGTTTTTGGGTTGTTCTTGTGGATGTACCTTGTCACCAGCCACAGAGTAAGAGTGAAGGTTTGCTTACAGACATAAGGAAATAAAAAAGTTCAGAGGCACAAAGTAGATGGGATGATTTAAATTAAGGAAAGCTGGCTAAAAAGAAGTCAATCTAAGGCATTCATAAGTAATAACAAGCCTCTGTTTGTGTAATTTTTGGTAGCTTGGTGGTGGGTCCCCCAAAAGAGTAAAAGAGCCAAATGAATTAAAGACAATAATTACAATCAAATGCAGAAATGGTTCAGCAAATTACGAATATTTTCAACTAACAAATAGTAATCAATAACCTTTATGTGCATGGACCATGCCCAGTTACTTGACAGAGTGGGCAAGGAGATCACACTCATGATAGGACCACACAAGAATACAGTTAACGGTAAATGTGACCAGCTTCTGGATACTGCAAAGCATAGAGACAGAATTGCAGAAAGGAATGCTTCTTCCTAATAAACAGCTGATTCCAGCATTCCAGAGAAGAGGCTTTCTGTTTGTCTCTAGCTGAAAAGCAGTAAATGACAATAGAAATACAAGACAATTTTATCAGGCTATTAGGGTTAGCACTAGAGTTGCATAGAAAGAGATATGTCTCTATTTATATAAATTCTCATTATAAACTCCTGTAGTCAAAGCAGAGAATAGTCCAAACATCCCACAGACTAGAGCATGAAGTACAGATTCAGACCTCAGTGCACAGTGATGGACAGGAAATTGTAGGGTTTGGTCACCCCAAATGGCAACCATGAAATGAAGAGCCTGTGATAATTAGCTATTTTTAAAAACTTTTTAAAAAGATCTATTTATTTATTACGTATGCCTGTACACCAAACAAGCACACCAGATCTCATTATAGATGGCTGTGAGTCACAATGTGGGTGCTGGGAATTGAACTCAGGACCTCTGAGCCATTTCTCCAGGATCTTATAATTATCTCTTTCAGAGCTCCAGAGCCTGCTCAGAGCATGACAGTAACCTGGGATCTTCTGATGAAGTAAAGGCTGGAGCTCTTTGGTGAGAAATCGCTTGGCATGCATGAAGCACCCTCCCATTCCTAAGCATGGAGAGAAGTCCAGGCTCTGAAAGAGCTGGTTCTCGAAGGATTACGGGACCTATGTCTTCCAAAATTAGTGCGTGGATGTTGTGGCACATTAGTTTAAGTTGTGTGGCATCTTAAACTGTGGAACAATTTCTTTAATGCTGCAAAGACATGTTGTATTCTTTTAAATCGCATTTGTTTAACTATGTAAAGTGTTACTTTGTCTGCCTAAAACATCTGATTGGTCTAATAAAGAGCTAAAGAGCCAATAACCAGGCAGGAGAGAGAAATAAACAGGGCATTCATTCAGAGAGAATAAATAGGAGGTGAGATCTAGGCTCAAGGGGAGAGTAAGGAGCAAGAAAAGAAAAGCAAGCAAGGGGCCAGCGCCTCAGTCACAGAGCCAGTCAAGGAGCAAGAAGGAAAGAAAGATATATAGAATAAAGTAATGTCCAGGGTCAAAACATAGTTAAATAGAAACATGATGATAATTTAAGTTAGAAAAGCTGTCTAGAAGCAAGCCAAATGAAGGCCAGGCATTCATAAGTAAGAATAAGCCTCTCTCCATTTATTTGGGAGCTGGATGATGGGCCCCCCAAAATTAACCAAAGCAAACAAAACAAAAACCAACTAAACGTGTATATGTTTTGACTGCTCTGGAGGATCCCTATGAGACGGGTGGTATGGTAGAATTATCTGTATTCTGTCAATCATGTTTTAAATAAACACTGATTGGCCAGTAGCCAGGCAGGAAGTATAGGAGGAATAACCAGATAGGAAGCAGAGGGGGGGCAATGAGAAGAGGAGAATTCTGGGAAGGAGGAAGCCCATTCCTCCTGAGTCCTGTCCAGACACCAAAGAAGCAGGATGTGACCTGCACCACTGAAAAAGGTACTGAGCCATGTGGCTAACATATACTAGAATAATGGGCTATATAAGTTATAAGAGCTAATATGAAGCCTGAGCTAATGGGCCAATCAGTTTATAACCTAATGCAGACTCTCTCTGATTTTCTTTGGGAATTACCGGCTGTGGGAACTGGGTAGGACAGAAACCCTAACAAGGGGACCCACTCCTCCTGTTACAGAAGGGCAGGGAGTTATCCTCACTGGAACCAAGAGTGACAATGTCTTATCAGAACATGAGAGGACTGTCAGCTTTCCCTCCTGGCCCAGTGTTTGCAGCCAGGCACTTAAGGAAGTCAAAGGGAGGGTGCTCCATCTGAGAAAGGGCTTTTCACAATCAGTCAGTCAGTCAGTCAGTCAGTCAATCATTCAACCAAATCAAAGGTATTTAAGGTGAAAGACTAAACCTTATCTCCTCTAACCCTGGGGACAAGGTTAAAGGTATGTTTTGACCACCCCAATTCAGCTTTTTGCAGGTGTTCTTTCTAATAGTGCAAGACTAAATGATGGAGAGATTGAAATGGAAAATAAGAAAATTAATAGCATTTGCCAGAATTAGACAATGCCCGGGGACATGCCAAAAACCAAACCAAATCAAACAAAACAAAATCCAAAAAACAGACAAAACCCCACCAAGAAAAATATCAGGTTTTAAAGATCATAGTGTGTTATATCAAAACTCAAAACTTAATTGCTTTTCTATATGCCAATAATGAAATTGGAAGTCAATGTTTTTAAAGCTCACTTTAATAGTATCATACATGAAGCTGGCCATGATGGTGATTATCAGGTCCCAATTTCCCAAACTCTGAAAGACTGTCCATGTATCCAGAAATGAGCTCAAGCTGGACTTTAGTATTTCTGGCAATTAGATAAAAGCCAGCATTCCTCAGGAATTTGTGAAGTCAGTTCCCATGGGCTGAAAGGGGTAATTTCCCTTATCTTTAACTGAGGGACATATGGCTACCTGTGATGTCTATCAGCATACCAAAGCACTGCTGGCTTCCAGGCTCCCTCAGTATCACAGGGACCTGTCACACATGCCCTTGCTGGTATCCTACCCTCTCACCTTCTCTACCCTAAACTCCCTCCAGCTGAGACTCCCTCCCCCAGCTGCTCATCCTCCTTACAACTCAGCTCTCCCTGCATCCTCACTCTTGCTGCTCTGGAATTCTCTCTGTGCTCCTTGTTCTCTGTCTGTCATTCTCTCTTCTCTCACAGATAGCCCTGGCCAGGTCCATTCTGCTTCCCATGTTCTGTCTGCTGCTTTCTCTGTCCGCTCTGACCTCTTCCAGATCCTCTGTCTTTCCCTCTCATATCAGCAATAGAAACCTTCCTTCCTTTTAGCCACACCATGGAGTGCTAATGCTTGCACTTTTTTACTGTTCCTCTCTGTGTAGAGTGAGATCTTTAATCCCAGTTCTTGGAAGCTTGAGACAAATGCATGGGATTTCAAGGTTATCATAGTCTATGTGGTGAACCCTGGTCACAAAAAATAAAAGAAAAACAGTAAAAGTATGTATGCAATGTCTTTATGCCGTTATCAACAAGAAATTTCTTATGAATTACATTTTCTCTCCCTCTGTCTCTCTCTGTGCGCACATGTGTGTGCACACACACGTGTGTTTGTATATGTGCATGTGTTGCATTGTGTGCATGTGAAGGCCGTTGGATAACTTTCAGGAGGCAGTTCTTTCCCTTGTCCTTGTATGTTCTAGGGATCAAAGTCACATTTGGTGACAAGCGTCTTTACATACTGAGCAATCACACTGGCATTACAAATCAGTCTGGTTTTTTTTTTTTTTTTTTTGGACAACTGAAAAAGGAGAGTCAACTGATTAGACAGATTCATGGGACTGAAAGTTCAGAAGACTCAGTGTCCATAGGAAATTTATTACTTTTTAAACTGTGAATGGATTTATTGTTGCCAAATTCAACACTGTAAAATATGTTTTTTAAAATATTTATTTATTTATTATGTATACAATATTCTGTCTGTATATGCCTGCAGGCCAGAAGAGGACACCAGACCTCATTACAGATTGTTGTGGGCCACCATGTGGTTGCTGGGAATTGAACTCAGGACCTTTGGAAGAGCAGGCAATGCTCTTAACTGCTGAGCCATCTCTCCAGCCCCTAAAATATGTTTTTATAAATTGATGAGCTTAGTCTAACTATTATATGAACAGGGGAATGAGAAGAATAGTAAAGTCGTTTGGAGAAGAGCAGTTGAAATACATGACAAATAAAGATTAATATTGGGCACTGTACTGATTGTAATGAAATATTTTTGTAAAAGCCTTTAATCAAGTCAAGGAGCCCTTTCATTTGGGATTTATTGGAAAATTTTACACTAATATTTAGTGCCTTTTGTTCATCATTCATATCATTGTTATAGAAACCATTGCAATTGGGCTTGGTAATTGATTCATACTTGATAAAGGGCTCCAGTTTTGGTTTTAGTTCATACCATTGATGATGACATTAATTGGTTTGTGGTCTGATTTCTAGCAATGTATTCACTAGATTTTGGTATCAAGTTCATGCTGACTGTAACTTCTACTGTTACTTGACAAAATTTTATAATGTATTGTTATGTGATACAAAATATTTATATACTGTGATATTATATATTATATATATTTGTAAGCACCATCTTATCAGATGTGATTAAATATAAATAATTAATCAAGGATAGAACTCTAGCAGTGAGGGCCTGTATAATAACTGACTTTCTGAGGATCCTAATTTTCGTTGCCCAGACAGAATGCAGACTATGAACACTTTATCTATGCCTCTAATTAGAACCTCTGAGAAATCCACCCTAGGGGAGCACACACTTGGCCCCATCTTCACGGCAGCATCATCTCCAGGGATGGAGCAGCAATGTATTCACTCCCAGCCATCCAGTCTTGACCAGAGAGAGCCACATGCATCATTCTAGATGTTCTCTTCTAGGGACAAAGACCCTTCCTTTCTCAGCTTCAAATGTGGATTTCTCAAAACCCAGCCTCAACTATGGCACCAGCAGAGACAGAACTTTTGTGAAGGCACCTGATAGCAGCCAAGAGCACCCAGGTAAGGAGGCTGAGAAAGCAGCAGAGGGCATCCCTACAGCAGGCAGACTCCCATGGCCTTGAGACCATGGGATGACTTATAGAGAAAGAACTTCATTCATCCCTCTGCATCTGACCAAGTTCAAAGGAGGGAAAGTGTCTCACTCCTCCATGTCCAGGCCTTGTTCCTACACAAGGTGCTGTGCACTAGGGACACAGTGGAAGCCGCAGTGTGGATAGAGGAAGCACAAGAACAGAATGGAGGTTAGAGGGTTAGGAGCAGTACTGCAGACTGTTAAAAAGCCTGGTCAGAAGCGGGGAGAGAGAGAGAGAGAGAGAGAGAGAGAGAGAGAGAGAGAGAGAGAGAGAGAGAGAGAGGAGAGACAGAGACAAGGACTCAGAGATATATAGAGAGACAGTGACAGAGACACACAGAGAGAGGTGATAGACACACACACACACACACACACACACACATACACAGACAGATACAGAGAGAAAAAAACAGAGATGGAGAAAGTCATTATTTTATCCTGGTCCTCATATTTGTTCTGCGTCTATCCCCTGGAGTGTGTGGTTGTGTAATGATTGTGTCTCAGACTGTGGCTGCTTGGATGCTACTGAAGCCGGGCAGTGGAGTGTTGATTTCTACTAGAGTGCAGATACAAAGCAGCCTTTAAGGTTCAGGGTCTCAAACCCCAGTGATGCAGACATGTCTTCACATCTGGCATCTCAGGCACACCTAACACTTCTATGATTCACAGAAATCATTCAGCAAAACAAACGCACATTTAGGTACACAAATACACACATACATATGTGTGTTTATACATGCGTGCATATATATATATATCCTGAAGGTTCTATTTTTACAGTCATGGCAGCAGCATTCTGTCTCATAAAGAAGCCTAAGGGGAAGTGGAATTGGAATCCAAAAGCTGGAATTGAAGAGCCAATCAAAGAAAGGGGCATCCATGCATCACCTGCCATAATATACTGGGGTCCTGTGGAAGCTGTAAACCTAGGGCTTAAAACAAAAATGTTAGTATTATTCCCAGAAATCGACCATTTCAATATCACCATCTCTTTTTTATATTAATTTTTTAGAATTTCATTTTATATTCCATCCACAGTTCACCCTACCTCTCCCCCAAGCCTCCCCACATCCACTCCTCCCAATGGGTAAGGGCTCCCATGGGAAGTCAACAGACTCAATCACTTACAAATGCACAGTATAAGAAAATACGGAATAACTGCAGCTTAACAAACTCGGGAGTGAGCCTTAGCTGTGCTCTCACCCGATGGGAGCACGTTGCCTTTACATCCCATTGCATATCTTTTCCTATTTCTTTGATGGGAAACTATGTGGCTTCGAGGACATTAACACCCACAGTCAAAGGCCTCTTTTATTCCAACTCTCATCTCTCTGCCTCTACAGTCCACTGAACCTGTGATCCAGTGGAAGCATATTCTAGCTTTTAAATAGTGGTGTGTGTGTGTGTGTGTGTCCATGTATGTTTGGGAGTGTAGGTGCACATGTGCCACAGCACCCATACAGAGTTCTGCTTCTCACTTCACCATAAAAGCACTGGGATAAAAGACATGCTCTATGGTGTGGAGTTTTAGGTGGGTTCGGGGGATTTGAACTCAGGTCTTCACACTTATATGACACGTGCTTTACCCACTGAGCCATCTCCCCAGTCCTCATTCTAGCTCTTTGTTGCTGTTGTTGTTACACTGGTCTACATCCATGGCAACACTCCGGAAGTTACCTTGGATTCCCATCTCAGCGCTTTGCTTAACTCCACTCTCACAGCAGCAGTCACCTCGCTGTCTGGACCACACGAGCATCCTATAACCAACGTCATCAATTTCCATGTCATGTTCTGTCCCAGCAGCCAGGCCATTTCTCCTGACACTTGTCTCCTCTCTTCCTCTTCCCCAGCCAGGCCTTTGATTACCCCAGGGTGACTCTCCTCCCTTCTCAGCTATAATTTCTGGTGACTTGGTACCTACCTATTTGAGCCAGTTTGAATTTGAGGCAGGAAGATTGCATAAGCTCAGAAATTCCTGGTCAGACCAAAGAACAATGAGAAAAAGTATGTTTATGTGTCTGAGTTTCAAGGTATATATGTGCCTGTTTGTGTATGTATGTGTGTTGTACATGGTGTGTGTGTTCATGCATTTATGTGTGGTTGTGTTTGTGTGTGTGTGAGCGTGCATGCCCATGTGTGTATATATGTAACACAGAGAACAAGATCATCAGCTTGCTTTGAACTTTCACTGATATTGATCAGCAAATTTGATAAAGCATCTAGCTCTCCACTCCTCACTTTCTTCATGTAGTATGTAAATTCCTAGGCTTAGTTAACTATTCTATAAAATGGACAAATATATGGCCCCTAGCAAGTAAGAGAATAAAATCATAGATATTAGAATTCAATCCTTTCAAAATGGACTAATCTTTTGTTATAAAAATACATTGTAAGGGAATTTACCAGCAGCTAATTCTCAACTAATGAGTAAAATTTTCCAACTACACCAAAGTTTTCTCCAAGTGTTGGTGAATGATTTCTCTATACAGGTCTCACTTTCTTCTCCAAAGACATGGATGGTGAAAATCAGACGACAGTCACAGAATTCCTCCTCCTGGGATTCTCTGAAGATTCAGTCCAAGAAGATCTTTTCTTTGGAATCTTCTTGGGGATGTATATGTTTACCATCTTTGGGAACCTTCTCATTATCCTGATCGTCAGCTGTGACCCTCATCTTCACACACCCATGTACTTCTTCTTGGCCAACCTCTCCAGTGTGGACATCTGCTTTTCCTCAGTCACTGTCCCCAAGGCTCTGGTGAATCACATGGTGGGAAGCAAGTCCATCTCTTACACAGAGTGTATGGTCCAGATGTACTTCTTGTTCATATTTGGCAACATGGATGGCTTCCTCTTGAGCGTGATGGCCTATGACCGCTATGTGGCCATTTGTCACCCACTCCACTACACCCTCATGATGAGGCCCAGATTCTGTGCCCTCCTGGTGGCCATATCATGGGTCATCACAAACCTGAATGCTCTCTTGCACACTCTCCTCATGGTTCGACTCACCTTCTGTTCCCACAATGCAGTGCCCCACTTCTTCTGTGATCCCTACCTTGTCCTGAAACTCTCTTGTTCTGATACCTTTATCAATGATGTCACAGCCTTTTCTGAGGGTGGGATGATATTTATGACACCATTTATATGCATTGTTGTTTCCTATGCCTACATCTACTCTAAGGTCTTGAGGATGCCCTCTGCCCAGGGGATAAGGAAAGCCATATCCACTTGTGGTTCCCACCTCACTGTGGTCTGCCTTTTCTATGGGGCGATCCTAGGAGTTTATATGCACCCTTCTTCCTCGTATACGCTACGGGATGCAGTGGCCTCTGTCATCTTCACAGTGGTGACCCCCATGGTCAACCCCATCATCTACAGCCTGAGGAATCGTGACATCAAAGGAGCCCTAAGGAAGATAATTTCAGGTCCTAGAATTTGAAATTTCTAGAGCTGAGAGGATTCCTAGATGCCATGAATTTTTTCCTTTTAGAGAGGTCCTGACAGGTCCAGTGTTCAGCAGGATGGCTCCTGGGGTTAGTGATATATGTTTGTGATCAGGTTTTGATTCAGACACTGACTATTTTTCTCTGTCACACACCCTGAGATTTATCCCTTCAAAGGGATGATTCTAAGATGCACATTTCACAGGTAAGTGAAACTGAGAACATTTGGAAACATTCTGAACTGGGATGTGTTTAATATCCCCTGAGATACTGGCTATAACAGTGATCAGGGAATTTTAAGAGATATGATCATCTACCCCAATGGCCTCAAACAGAGCTGTGGTTACCCTGGTAAATGACCCAAAGGAACTTTAATTTACCCATACTAGATAACTAGAGGTTGCTGGTTATAGAATGCTCCATTCTTAGGGCCTCAGGTACCTGTAGTGGTGGCGGTGATTGTCCTTTGTCCCAGGATGAGGTCCCTCTCCTACATGCTACAGCCCAGAACACTACTTCTGGACTTCTCTTCCTACCTAACATTTCAGGACTTTGTTCTTCAGCATGATTCTTAGGGATGCCTAGCAAGTGTCAGGAAGCCTTGCATGGTGGCTTTACTCACCAAAACATGCCTGTTTCTGTGCACGTTCCCAAGAGCTGCAGGGAACAGATTTCCTTACAGAACTAAAGTGTCTAGATTCACGGCCATGCCTAGGGACCTGGGGACTTGAATTAA
The DNA here is from genome assembly GCA_004026605.1 of Ondatra zibethicus. Taxonomy (NCBI): domain Eukaryota; kingdom Metazoa; phylum Chordata; class Mammalia; order Rodentia; family Cricetidae; genus Ondatra; species Ondatra zibethicus. The sequence goes on along the minus strand of PVIU01002546.1, from coordinate 97,495 downwards.
TGTCATTATTGTAATTGGAACTCAGGACTTCAGAGTCCAAGTTCAAGTTTAGTTTGAAATATGGGTCAGAGTGTCCCAAGTTCCAGCCCTCTTCTAGTGTATACTAAAGATCAGGTGTCCACAATGTCACTTGTTATGTCCTTTCCTCACATCCAGATAGTTCTGTCCTCCAGCTCCTGGATGGGGCAGTGGTCACTCTTCAGTAGCTCTCCCTCATGGCCTCTGGGTCCTCACTTCTTTTCTCTCTGATTCTATTGACTTACAGGTCCTTGCTGTCCTCACCATCAGCTCCTTCCATACTCTGTCCTGCCTCTGACTGTAGTGATCTCCATCCTTGGGAATCTCACCACATTCTCTCTCTCCCTGTACATCTCTCTCCTCTACACAGGTGCCGTTTGTTCCTCCACAGATGTCAAATGAGTCCTGTCATCCAACTCTCACAGAATCACAGGAGATGTAAAATATCCTTTCTTCATGTAATAAAGACTAATCAGTGATTTGGCACAGGATTTCCCTAGAGCCACTAAACTCTCCTCCTGGCCCCTTGTGAACCCAGAGTGTTACTGGTGACCCTTGGAACAGTCTCCAGTCTCCCACAGTCTCCTCTACTCTGGTGGCAGGAATGTCTCATCCTGTGTTTGTCACTACAACATATAATGGCCTCTGTTAAGATAATGTTGGAATAAGAGTCCTAGGCCAGATGGTTACTGTTGTGGTTTGAATAAAAATGTCCCCTTTAGGATCTCATATTTGAACTCTTGGTCCACAGTTTATATCGCTATATGTGGGGTTTATGAGGTGTGGCCTTGCTGAAGGCAGTATGCCACTCAGGGTATGTGACACTTCTAGTTCACTCTCTCTGCACCATGCTTGCCTTTGAGGATGAGTTCTCAGCTTCCCCATCCTGCAGCTGCCATGGTTCCCTTCTATGATGGACTCTTGTCCCTCTGGATCCATTGGTCAAAATAAACTCTCTCTCCTGCCAGCTGCGTGGTCGTGTGTTTATCACAGCCACTGTAAAGGAACTGCTGTAGTTGCTCTCTTGGGAAATTACTTTTTCCTCTGCTTGGCAGGAATTGTTAGAGTAGGCAAGGAGTTAAGGAACAGAGAGAGCAGGCAGATTCTCAAAGAAGCAACTTCAAAAGTTAAGTCTAACTTCATAGTCATTTTGTGAAGGCCTAAAGCAAAACCGAACTCTGGGCAAGTGACAGAAATTTTAAATCAGGTTCTATGTATCGGAATTATTTGGTCCAGTTCCTAAAGGGTTCAGCTTCTTTCCCTTTAAATCTTTATTCATCTTCGGTAACTCACACATGATTGTGGTGTGTTTGGTTCATAGGCAATTTTAAAAAGGGGAAAGATGATATTTCAGTGTGGAGTCCTCAGAATAAACAAGTGAACAGCTGGCAGCACTAAACTGGTCACAAGGCTGATGGGGAAACTGTGGCAGTGAATAAGATTAGCTGTGATAGTATACATATAAGAGATATAAAGCTAAGAAAAGCTAAAAGTGGTAAACTGCTGCCATATATGATTAGCTGCCTCCTATTCCAGGCACACATCCAGAGTTAGGGGCCACAGACAACAGGTTTGGTGTGACCGCAAGGTAAACTATCAGTAATGGAATGCAGTTATTTCTTCACATGGCCAAGAAGGTGGAGCCTACTCCACAACCAAGGTTCAAGTTGTTGTGGGTAGAACTCATGCTAACTTAGAATTTCATGCTAAGACTCCATATGACTACTTCTTGACTCTTTCTTAATAATAAAAATTTATTACATTTTAGGTGTTTATTCTTGTGCCATTTCTCTATCTCTGTGTGTGTCTCTCTGTCTCTATGTCTCTCTCTATGTCTGTTTGTCAGCATGCATGTGGAAGTCAGAGGACAACTTGTGGGATTAAGTTCTCTCCTTCTGTGAGAAAGAAATCATTCTGGTCCATTTTCAGTATGGTGCTCCTCAGGGAATCCCACACAGCAGGAGTCACTGGGCTCCCATCTTCCCTAGCTAGCAGCTGGCGCCTGCTCGCAGAGTGCTTTTGAGTTTATCCTAGGGGTGAAAAGTTGCAGTTGACTATGTGACTGAGCCCTGCTATCTGGAAAGGGAGGGGTGCATTTCAAGCCCCAGGAAAATGGGGAGTTTGGTGGGGACTAAGATTGTACCTCCCAGAAAAACTCAGCCAGTGAGATATTCAGGGCACAGGGAAACACAGTCTGGAACATAAGAACCAGATTCTTGCCTCATTTTCTCAGGGTTGATGCTTTCTTTCCCAGTTCATAATAGTTTATTGTATTGTTCTGAGTCTCTAGTGCTCTTTTAAATTTTTTGTTCATTTTATATTATATGGTGTTTTGCCTGTATGTAGGTCTGTGCATCATCTTTGTGCAATGTTCAAGGAGACCAGAAGAGGACATCAGATCCCCTAAGACTGGAGTCACAAACATTTGAGCTCATGTGGGTGCTGAGAATCAAACCTAGGTCCTCTGTTAGAACAGCCAGTGCTCTTAACCACTTAGCCACCTCTCCAGGCCCTCCAAGACTCTTATTATGAAGTGAGGATCATCATTTTTCACACTGACACAGGGGTTTCAATTTGAGTTGTCAGGCTTGGTAGCAAGCACCTTGAACCACTGAGCAACCTCACTGGCCCTGGTTCTTTGGTCTGGTCCCAGTCACCTGCTCTGCCTACTTGTAAGTTTACTATTCCCCTGAACTCTTTTCTATTTAAGTTTCTTTAGCCTTCCTTCTAGTCTCTTTGGGTAAGTTCTCCTTGAACAATCAAACCCAAGAACCAGGTAGTTTTGAGTGCTCCTCTGTGTTTCCCACTGGTCTTTCTTTTGTCAGTGGAATATATCCATGTTAAGGCTCTTTGAGCCTTAGAAAAAGACATTATACATTTCCATTTGGGTGTCCCGAACAGGTGGCTGAGGGGTTATTCGGTAACCTCAAATAGTAATGGTGACTAGGGAAGGAGCATCCCCCTTTGGTTTATCAGCCTCCACCCTTGAGTGTTAGTGGTCCACAGACCTAGAAACATACTGTTCAGGGCCATGATAATGAGAGGCTTGTCTTGACAAACTAGTTTTAAAGATTTATTTGTCTGGGTCTGGTGAAAGATGCCTTTAATCCCAGCACTCAAAGGCAGAGTCAGCAGGATCTCTGTGAGTACCAGGCCAGTTATGGCTCTATAATAAGACTCTGTTTCAAAAACACAAACAAGCCAAAAATTGTTTTAATTTTGTAAATGTGAATGCTTGACCTTGTCTCAATGCAATAAACTGGAGATTGATAGAGGAATGGAGCAGACATCCTGTTCTTGCTTCCACATGTGCACATGCAGGGGCACATACCCAAATACACATATGTATATACAATATGCACACACACACACACACACACACACACACACACACACACACAAGTGCTACACACCACACAGCTCACATATTATTACTTTTGACCAAAGCTAAAGTCAATAATGAAGAAATACCAATAGCATGTCTAGAATGTAATCCCAAATATTACAAACCAAACAATACTCTCCTAAATTATGCTTGGGAGAAATGGTAGTTTACAGTAGCATTTTCAGGGATCCCAAATGACCCCAAGAAAGCTGCCAGAGGTCTGAGGACAGTTTCTCCTCACATTCGACATGCAGATGGGGCCTTTTTATTCACAGTCCCCCACCTTTGAAAAGACACCCCATTGTTTCTGAAAATGCTGACAAGACCATTCTTACAGTAAAAGTCTCTGTGTCCAGTGACGACAACAAAGGCAAGAGCAGGAGCAGTCACCGAAGAGAAGGGATCATTTGAATTATTAGATTGACCTGAGGGCCCCCACCAGCTGTGGCAATGCCCTTGAGACATAACCTTCCCATCCTATCCTACACAGAAAACAATAAAAGAAACCTGAATCTCCCTGTGCTCAGAGATGAGATCTGACCTTATTTTTCTAATGCTGTAATAAAATACCAAGGCCAAGGGAACTTAGAGAAGAAACAGTTCATGTTGTCTCACAGTTCCAGAGAGAGAGTCTTTTTTTATTTTTATTTGTTTTTTTTTGGTTTTTTGAGACAGGGTTTCTCTGTAGCTTTGGGGCCTGTCCCAGAACTAGCTCTTGTAGACCAGGCTGGTCTCGAACTCACAAAGATCTGCCTGCCTTTGCCTCCCGAGTGCTGGGAATAAAGGCCTGCGCCACCACTGCCTGGCCAGAGAAAGAGAGTCTTTAATGGCAAGGAAGGCATGGCATGGCAGCAAGAACAGGAAGTTGGCTGATCACATTTTGTCCACGCACAGGAAGCAGCAAAAAGAGAACAGGAAGTGGGGTGATGCTATAAACCCTCAATGCCCGCCCCTCTGATGTCCTTCCTTCAGCAAGCTGTACCTCCTAAAAGGTCCCATGCAGCACCACCAACTAGGGACCAAGTGTTCAAACACAACAGCTTAAGGAGCTCACTTCTCACTCAAACCACAGCACGATCATTGCCACCTACGGCTGTGCACTGCTTTCTTGCCTCTAACTTGTAAAGAAGAGAGAGCCAGATATACAAAAGAATGTTACAGGAGCTCCCAAAGGATCCTGGGACCTCACACAAACCTCTGGATGCTCAATTACGAAAGCTGGGGATATACAGACTCTTTTTAATTAGCTTAGTTCTCTTTATAGTTGGTCTTCTCCTTCCTAAAACATAGTAGATTGCCATGAAATTGTGAAGCATTTATCTAATTCTTCTTTACCAATAAAAAATTTGGAGTGAGTTATCGGGGTAAGAACTTGGATGGTCAGAGAAGTGACAGAGCAGCCACCAGTGACCTTCTCTCTTTTTTGTTCCTCAATCCAAAAGGGCTGAAATCCTCTCTCAGTTCTACCTTTCTTCTATCTCCCATCTGTTTTCAGTTCTAAAGATGTCTATGGCAATTTGGTCAACTAGTGGCTAGGTCTGCCATCTAACTCAAAGCAAACTTTATTTTCAGAATGCAATCAAAATATCACACAACAAATCTGTCTGTGATTAACCCTGCCTTTTCCACCTGATGTTGTAGCTTCCCTCACTAGCATATCACAAATAGATGGCCACTCCATGATCTCATCACCATAGGCGCCTTAATGGATCATCATCAAAACCTAGTGAAAGTTACTAAGAATGAGGCTAGAGAGTGGGTGAAACATCCATTTGGAAGAAATAAAAAGGTTGGGACGAGACTATCCCCCATAGGCTCAATCATTGGAATGCTTTGTCTATATTTTAGGAAGGATTAGGAGGTGTGTCCTTGTTGGAGATGTGTGCTACCGGGGGTAGGCTTTGAGGTTTCACAAGCCCATGCCACACTCAGTATCCCTTCCCGCCTCTTTCTCTTGCTAGTCAACTAGCCTACCCAAATCAGCAAGTGAGATACTTTGTCTCAAAAGACAAGGTAGAATAATTTGAAAAACAACATACAACGCTGGCCTCTGGTACACACATGAACTCACACACACAGACATGTATAGACACAGATGCAGACAAACACTCAAACAGAAATACTAATAATAGAAAGACTGCTGATGTCCGATATTTGTCTTGGTAATTTAACACCCCAACATGTAGTGTATATTGTAAGCTTTATCTCCAGTCCCTTTGACTTTACTGTTTTTATGGTAGACACTTGTTGTACTGGGGTCATACTGTAAGTGAATAGATGTCTTCCACACACACACACTAAAAGAAAACTCAGAGTCAAACGGAGTGGGGATTTTAATTGAGTGATAATAGTTATTACCGTGTGTGAGAATGGACAAGATAGACAACAAAGCCCACTTTAAGGGTTTTATTAATATACATAGGGAAGGAGGGGGTTCACAGGCCTGTTTGGAAGCAGTGTGGTGAGAGAGTAGAGCGGGTGTGTCCTCTTTCAAAATGTCGTTTAGTGCATGCACATAGAGGCTTATGTAGCCATGTCACACATAGATTACGTGACCATGCTGCGCATAGATGACACAGGGTGTAAAGACCTAGGGTGACTAGGCAGTTTGCCTGTGTGCTGATGGCACATGCGGGGCCATGTGACCCGGAAATGCTAGCACCTGGCATGACTAAGCATTCCGCCTGAATGCTGACAGTTGTTGAACTCTGGAGGTGATATGGTAATAACAGCATCCCACCCTTTTGTTTATTATAAAAATTGGGGTGGGGTTAAGGGTAGCAGGTGGGTGGAAATGGGGGCATCAGATCTCTCTAAACTGCTTCAAACTGACATGGCGGGCATCTGTAATCTCTGGGGGTCTTCTCCTGAGGTGGCTGTGTCTTCCCTGTTGTTTGAGCTCTGTGAAATTATCTGACCGAAAGCCTGGACCTGACAAGATGCTGGTGAGGCAGCAGATGTTTACAAAATTTTCCTTAGAACCTGGTAATTGAGGCAGGAGGGTCCCAAGATGGAGGGGGGGGTTCCCCTGGGGTACCAAGATGAGGAAAGGTGGTGCGGAGACCAGAGTAAAGTTGAATGATACTTATCTTGAATGAATTTGATCTGTTAAGGTGGGTCCAATTCAGCTCCCTGGAGCTTATAAGAATTTTTTAGTTTGTAAAAGAGATAAGTTTTTAGACACATTAAGAAGAAGCAACCAAAGGGAATTTAAAATTCTGAGCGTGTGGCTATGACAATATAGTAGTGGAGTGTAGTATTTGCTCCACTAGAGATGAGTTAATAGCTTATCAGAATTTTATTGGTTAGCGTTAAGGTCATGGACAGTCACATAGCAAGGGGGGGAGTACAAATTAAACTTTTTAATTTCCCCCTGAAACAAACCTTCAGGCACCTGTTTTTTTCCACGACCATTGTATCACCTTAATATCCAGGAGACACAGGTGGCTGATTGCTGAGGGCAGTCAATAATAAACTTCTTATATTAAAATTTTATTTGTGAGCCTTTCTTTTGGGTCTGGGTGTGTTAAAGTCTCTGGAATGTTACTGTTTCTTACCATCTGGGCATCTCTGATAGCTTGTGTGCCTCCAGTTCTGTGGATAGTGGTGGTCCCTCTAACAACAGCTGAGTAGTTAATTAGAAATTTGAATATGTCATTGGAGACACAGAGGGAAATTGGTGAAGCAGGTTGTGTTCTATAGAGAGAGGAGAAGGAGGAGTGGCGACCAGGAAGGAAAACATACAGGGTTCCTGACCCAGGGGAGTTGAATATGGTTGTGGGTGAGACTTCATTCTTCTGGAATTGGAGACAAAGCCATTGATCTCAGTGTCCTCTGGAACTTAAGGGAACAGGGCCCTGTTTGAGTTATGGTGTATGAGAAGAGATTATCCTGAGGTTGGGGAGTAAAGGGTTTGAGGTGAGATAGGTGATTCCAATAAGGGCGGCTCTCTAGCTTAGCAGCTGTGGGAGTTACAAGAATTACCTTAAAGGGGCCCTGCCATCTAGGGGAAAGGGGTAAGGGGTATTGATCTGGAAGAGAGAGAAGGTCCTGATCCCCGATGTTGATTGGAGATGGACAGGGGTTGGCACATGGTTGAGGTAGAGGGGATCAGTAAAGTTCCATAGGAGGGAATGGAAGTGATACAATAATGGGCTGAGTAGGTGATCAGGGAGCAATGAGGGCGCAGCAGATGAGAGACAGGGGGTCAGAACTGGCTGCCCATCCATGAGTTCAATGGGTGAGATGGAAAGGGGTCATTTGGGGAGAGCCGGGAGCCTGAAAAGAGCCAGAGGCAAGAGCTTTACCCAGTCAGGGTGAAGCTCCTATGACATTTTAACATGAATATTTTTTAAGGAGAAGTTAGTTTTTTCTACCTTCCCTGAAGATTGAGGATAGGTATGGGATATGAAAATGCCAAGGGATGCTGAGAGCTTTAGATAAGAGTTTGAGAGATCTGAGAGGTGAACTCAGGACCATTGTCTGACTGAAGAGAGGTTGGAATCCCAAATCTGGGAATAATTTCCCAGTGAAGGAGGTCAGAAACAGTCTGGGACTTCTTGTTAGAGGCTAGAAAAACTTCTGCCCACTCTGACAGGGTGTCTACTAAGACCAGGAGATATTTAACCTGTCTGACTGTGGGCATGTGAGTAAAATCCAGCTGCCAGTCAGTGCCCGGAAGGGGCCCCTAGCCTGGTGGGTAGGACAAGGGAAGTTATGATATTTGGAATTGTGGTCTGACTTTTGACAGATTTTAGACGGGCAGTGATAGTTTCTAAGAACTGTAAGGCCTCAGGGGTGGGCTGAAGATGAGCCTTGGCAACGTGAGACAGAGCCTGACCGTTAGGAGGAAGCATCTGGTGTGGTAGGAGAGCCTGACCGTTAGGAGGAAGCATCTGGTGTGGTAGGAGAGCCTGACCGTTAGGAGGAAGCATCTGGTGTGGTAGGAGAGAGTTTGCCGAGTGTCAGGGGTTGACTGTGAGGATGTGGGTTGTAGTGTAAAGACTCCCTGAGGTGGGTGAGGTGAGTCTGGGCCTTGAAGGGCTGCTGTCCTGACTGCCTGGTCGGCTCAGTTATTCCCCTTAGAGACGATGGAGCTGTCAGTCTTTTGAGAGCAGCAGTGAATAATTCCTATAGCTTTAGGAGATGGGAGCCCTTTAACATGGCCATGCCTGAGTTAGTTATGGATCCTCCTTTTCTTGTAATAAGCCCATGCTCTTTCCAAATGGCAGCACGGGACAGACATATTTGGAAGGCATATTTGGAGTCTGTATAAACATTTAGGGATTGTCCCTGTGTCAATTGGAAGGCCTGGGTGAGGGCTGTTAATTCAGCCTGCTGGTTAGTAGTGTGGGCAGAGAGTGTCTGTGCCTCCACCACCCCAGTGTCTGAAACTATGGTATAGCCCACTTTATGGGTTCGCTCATGTAAAAAGGAGCTGCTATCTGTGCACCAGGTATAGATGGCCTGAGGCATGTCCCTCCTGTAGGTGTGAAGGATGAGGCAGTAGTCTGGCTAGGATTTTGATGCAGGAATAAGATGGGAAATAGTTAGTATTAGGCTGAGGGAGAAGATTTGAGATATTGAGGGGTGGAAAAGATTGAAAAGTAAGTGTGGGCACCCAACTTCCACTGGAGCCAGCAGGCAAGGAAGGCCCACCAGCTCATGCCTGCCCTCCACTCTGCTGCTGAGCAACATCTGTCGTGACCAAAACCATGGACCCTACTCCACCATGAGGAGCGACAATCTGGGCCTAGAATCCACTGGCTTCAGGAGGACCAATCACCATAGTTACAACCCCAACTACACCAATCAGAGGAAAAGATGGGTAGACAACAAGGTAAGAACATACTGAACAGCACAAAGAGCAACACAGCACCACCAAAATCCAGTGGCTCTGCAGCAGCAGTACTTGAACACCCCAACACTGATGAAGCAGAAGAAGATGACCTAAAAAATAACTTAAGGAAAATGTTTGAGGCCCTTAAAGAGTAAATAAAAAATTCCCTCAAAGAAATGGAGGAAAAGACAAACAAAAAATTGGAAGAAATCAACAAATCCCTTTTTAAAAAACAAAAAAAGCAATCAAGCAGATGAAAGAAATGATTCAAGATTGAAAACTGAAATAGAGACAAAAAAGAAAATATAAACTGGAATTCTGGAAATGGAAATTATGTGTAAATGATCAGGAACCATTAATGCAAGCATAAACAGCAGAATACAAGAGATGGAAGAAAGACCCTCGGGTGTTGAAGGTATGATAGAGGAAACAGACTCATCAGGCAAAAGAAAACATTAAATCTAGCAAAAGCTTGACATAAAATATCAAAGAGATATGGACCACCATGAAAAGACCAAACCTAAGCATAATAGGGATAGAAGAAGGAGAAGAAGTCCAACTCAAAAGCACAGAAAATATATTCAACAAAATTATAGAAGAAAACTTTCCCAACTATCGAAGGATATCCCTATGAAGGTAGAAGAAGCTTACAGAACACCAAACAGACTGGATCAAAAACAAGTCTCCTTGCCACATAATAATCAAAAAACTAAACATACAAAATAAAGAATATTAAGAGACTTATACAAATGCATCACAAACAAAGCAACACACCTTAAAATAATATTTCCCAACAACAGATAACAGTAAACTTGAGCCGCTTAAGGACACTGCAAAGCACAGGGACAGAATTGCACAAGGGGATGCTTCTTCCTAATAAACAGCTGATTCCAGCATTCCAGAGAAAAGGCTTTCTTTTGTCTCTAACTGAAAACCAGTAAATGACAATAGAAATACAAGACAATTTTATCAGGCTATTAGGGTTAGCATAGAGTTGCACAGAAAGAGATGTGCCTCTACTTACATATAAATCCTCATTATAGACTCCTGTAGTCAGAGCAGAGATGAGTCCAAACATCCCACAGATGAGAGCATGAAGCACAGACTCAGACACCATAGCACAGTGATGGACGGGAACGTGTAGAGTTGGTCTCCCCAGGTGTCAACCACGAAGCAAAGAGCCTGTGATAAGCAGCTATTTCAGAGCTCCAGAGCCTACTCACAGTAGGACACTAACCTGGGACTCTCTGATGGAGTAAAGGCTGGAGCTCTTTGAAGGGAAAGAGCTGGGCATGCATGAAGCACTCTCCGCATTCATAAACATGAAGAGCAGTCCACTTTGAACAGCTGGTGATAGAGGGGGCCTGGGGCCTTTGTCTCACAAAATTAGTACATGGATGTTGTCGAACATTAGCTTAAGGTGTGTTACATCTTAAACTGTGAAATATCTGTTTAATGCTGCAAAGTGTTATACCCAGATCACGGAGTCCCCCCAAAACCAACTAGGGGACCGAGTCCTGTGAGTAAAAGCAAAGAGCCTTTATTGCAAACTTGGACCCTCTGTGTCCAAGGTATTGGCATGATGGAAGTGTCCCAAGCTCAGTTGGGATGGGGCTTTTATAATAGCAGAGGTTGGGTTGAGGAATTTCTAAGGTTTAGGACCCCTGACATTTGTCTAGGGGTGTCCTGGTGAAAAGCGTTGGGTGTGAGCTGGCAGGTGATCCTATCTACAATGGTTGGAACATTAGGAATTTCGTTTGGATGGTCTGTTCCTGGGTGGTGTTAGTTTGTGGTCTTTCTTGGAACCAGATATTGCCTTAGGGTGAATGACTGAGACTCAGGCCTCTATTGAGCTTGTCATGGCTGGGTCTTACACAAAGATGTGTTGTATTCGATTAAATTGCATTTGTTTAACTCTGTAAAGCTGTGTTTCTTTGTCTGCTTAAAACACCTGATTGGTCTAATAAAGAGCTGAAGAGCCAATAGCTAGGCAGGAGAGAGAAAGGGGCAGGGCTGCCAGGCAGAGAGAATAAATAAGAATAGAAATCTAGGCTGGAGAGGAGAGCAAGTAGCAAGGAAAGGAGGAGCAGAGCAAGAGGCCAGCCACTCATCCACAGAGCCTGCCAAGGAGTGAGAAGGAAAGAAAGATATACAGAATAAAGAAAGGTTAAAAGCCCAGAGGCAAAACATAGTTAAAGAGAAACAGAATAATTTAAATTAGAAAAGCCGATTAGAAACAAGCTAAGCTGAGGCCAGACATTCATAAGTAACAATAGTCTCCCTGTATTTATTTGGGAGCTGGGTGTTGGGCCCACAAAGGGTAAAAAGCAAAACAAAAGAAAATAAAAATAAAACAAACGTATAAATTTTGATTGCTTTGGAGAACCCCCGAGAGAAAGGCAGGGATGTTAGCCTCACTGGAACCAAGAGCAAAAATGTCTTATCAGAACATGAGAGAATTATCAGCTCCTCCTTCTGTTCCAGTGTTTGCAGCCAGGCACTTCAGGAAGTCAAAGGAAAGATGCTCCACCTGAGACAGGACTTTTTACAATCAATCAATTGTAATTGATCAATCAATCAATCAATCATACCTAAATCCTTGCAGCAAAATATGTTTAAGATGAAAGACTAACCCTCCTCTCCTCTAACCCAGGGTCAAGGATAGAGGGATGTTCTGAGCACCTCAATTCAGCACTAAGCTTGGTGTCCTATCTAATGGTGGAAGAACAAAATGATGCAGAGATTGAAATGGAAAAGGAGATCATTAATAACATTTGCCAGAATTTCAAAATGACAAGGGACACGCCAAAAACCAAAGCAAAGCAAAACAAGCAAACAAACACTTAAAACCCTCAAGGAAAAATACGGTCAGGTCTCAGGTTTTAAAGATCGTAGTGTATAAGTAGATACTCAAAACTAAATTGCTTTTTTGCATTTCAATAATGAAATTTGAAGTCAATATTTTTTTAAAGTGCACTTTATGATAGTATCATATATGAAGTCAGTCATAGTGGTGAATGTCAGGTCCAAAGGAACCCCAATTATGAAACTCCAAAAGACTGTCCTTATATCTAGAAATGAGCACAAGCTCAACTATGATATATCTGGCAGATAGATAAAAGCCAGCATTCCTCAGGAAATTGGGAAGTTACTGAAAGAAGTAATGTCCCTTATTTCTAACTGAAGGGACAGATGGTTACCCATGGTGCCCACTAGCGTAATCAAAGAGCATGCTGGCTTCCAGGCTCCCTCAGTATCACAAGGACCTGTCACACATGCCCTTGCTGGCATCCTACCCTCTCACCTTCTCCTCTATCCTAAACTCCCCCCCCAGCTCAGACTCCCCTCCCCCAGCTGTTCATCCTCCTTACAACTCAGCTTTCCTCACATCCTCACTCTTGCTGCTCTGGAATTCTCTCTATGCTCCTTGTTCTCTGTCTGTCATTCTCTCTTCTCTCACAGATAGCCACAGCCAGGTCCATTCTGCTGCCCATGTTCTGTCTGCTGCTTTCTCTATCTGCTCTGACCTCTTCCAGATCTTCTGTCTGTTCTCTCTCAGATCAACAATAGAAACCTTCCCACCCTTTCGCCACACCATAAAGTGGTAAGGCTTGTAGTTCCTTTACCGCGCCCCTCTGTATAGAGTGAGACCTTTAACTCTAGCTCTTGGAAGCCTGAGACAAAAGGATGGGATTTCAAGATCATCATGGTCTATGTGGTGAGACCCTGCCACAAAAGAGAAAAGAGAGAAATAATAAAAAAATCTGCAGTGTCTTTATGTCATTTACTACAAGACATTTTTTAAGGATTACATCTGTGTGTGTGTGTGTTTGTGTGTATGTGTCTGTGTGTGTTTGTGTGTACGTGTGTGCGTGTTTGTGTATTTGTATATGTTCCATTGTGTACATGTGAAGTCAGAGGACAACTTTCAGGAGTCAGTTCCCTCCTCTGTATATGTTTTGGGATCAAACTCAGACTTGGTGACAAGTGTCTTTACCTACTGAGCAACTACGTTGGTCTTACAAGTCGTTTTGTTTTTTTCTACAAGTGGAAAGAAAAAAGGATGAGTCAACAAACTAGAGAGAACAATGTGGTTGAAAGTATAAAAGGCTTAGTGTCAGTAGGAAATATATTTTTTTAACTGTGAATGGGTTTACTGTTGCCAAATCAAATACCTTAAAATTTCTTCTTAAAAGTGGATGAGCTTAGTGTAACAGTTAAATGAACAGAGGACTGAGAAGAACAGCAAAGTCATTTGGAGAAAGTACAGTTGAAATACATGACAGATGAAGATTGATATTGGGCTCCTTACTGACTGCAATGAAATGTTTTTGCAAAAACCTTTAATCAAATTGAGAAGCCCTTTCATTTTGGATTTATTGGGAATTTTTATGGTACTTAATATTTTTGGAATTTGTCAAGTGCCTTTGTATGTAATTTATATGATTGTTATAGAAGTCATTGCAATTGGGTTTGGTAATTGATTCATACTGGATAGTGGGCTCCAATTTTAATTTTAGGTCTTACCAATGATGAAGACATTAATTGGTGTGTGGTCTGATTTCTAGTATGTGTTTGCTAGATTCCAGTATCAAGTTCATGTTGCTCTTAACCTCTCCTGTAGCATGTAGTTATTTTATATTGCATTGCTATGTGATACATAATATTTATATACTGTGATATTATATAATATATTTATAATCAGCATCTTATCAGATATGATTAAGTATAAATGATTAACCAAGGATAGAGCCCTAGCAGTGAGCACTTGTATAATAACTGACATTCTAGGATCCTAATTTTCGTTGCCCAGACAGAACACAGAGTGTGAAGACTTCATCTGTGTCTCTAATGAGAACCTCTGAGAAATCCACCCTAGGGGAGCACACACGTGGCCCCATCTTCATGGCAGCTCCATCTCCAGGGATGGAGCAGCAATTTATTCACTCCCAGCCATCCAGTCTTGACCAGAGAGAGCCACATGCCTCATTCTAGATGTTCTCTTCTAGGGGAAAAGGCCCTTTCCTTCTCAGCGTCAAGTGTGGATTTCTCAAAACCCAGCTTCAAGCATGGCACCAGCAGACACAGAACTTTTCTGAAGGCACCTGATAGCAGCCAAGAGCACCCAGGTAAGGAGGCTGAGAAAGCAGCAGAGGGCATCCCACAGCAGGTAGACTGTTATGGACTTGAACCCATGAGATGACATGCAGAAAAAGAACTTCATTGAATTCCTCTGCATCTGACCAAGTTCAAAGGAGAAAAAGTGTCTCACTCCTTTATGCCCAGGCTTTGTTCCTACACAAGGTTCTCTGTGCTAGGAACACAGTGGAAGCTGCGATGTGGGTAGAGGAAGCACAAGAACAGAATGGAGTTTAGAGGGTTAGGAGCAGTACTGCAGACTGTTAAAAGGCACATTCAGAAACAGAGACAAAAAGATGGAAAGGGTGAGAGAGAGAGATACAGACAGACAGAGAGACAGAGGCACAGTGATACAGAGAGAGACAGAGATGCAGAGATAGTGAAACAGAGACAGAATGTCATTATTTTATCCTGGTCCTCTTATTTTTTCTGTGTCTATCCCCTGGAGTCTGTGTTTATATAATGATGGTGTCTCAGCCTAAGGCTGCTTGGATGCTACTGAAACTAGGCAGTGGAGTGTTGATTTCACTTGAGTCCAGAGACAAAGAAGTCTTTAAGGTTCATGGTCTCGAACCCCCAGTGATGCAGACATTTATGCACATATAGTATTTCAGACACACTTGACAGTCCTCTGACTCACAGAAATCACTCAGTATAACAGACACACATATAGGTATATATATATGATACACACAAATATATCCCTCAATTCATACATGCATACATACATACATATAGCCTGAAGGTTCTCTTTTTACATTCATGGCAGCAGCATTCTGTCTCCATAATGAATCTTAAGAAGAAGTGGAATTGAAATCCAAAAGCTGGAGTTAAAAGCCAATTAAGGAAAGGGGTATCTGTTCATGACCTACCATGATGCACTGGTGTTCTGTGGACGCTGTACACCTAGGGCTTAAACCATGATATGTTAGTACTATTCCCAGCATCTGACCATTCCAATGTCCACCATCTCTCAATGCACAGTGTAAGGAAATACGGAACAACTAGTTTAACAGTCTCAGGAGCCACTGGAGCCAGTTGCCTTTACGTCACATTGAGCCTCTTTTTCTATTTCTTTGGTGGAAAACTACCTTCCTTCAGGAACATTAGCATCTACAGGCAAAGGACTCTTTTGTTGGTCCTTATGAATTACCCATTATTCTATCTCTCATCTTTCTATTTCCATAGTCCACTAACCTTTGACACATTGGAAGCATATCCTAGCTTTACAAATTTAATTTTGTGAATGTGTGTGTGTGTGTGTCCATGTATGTTTGGGGGTGTAGGTACACATGTGCCACAGCACTCATACAGAAGTCTGCTTCTCATTTCACCATAAAAGCACTGGGATAAAAGACGTGCACTTTGGTGTGAAGTTTTAGGTGGGTTCTGGGGATTTGAACTCAGGTCTTCACCCTTATATGGCTCATGCTTTAACCACTGAGCCATCTCCCCAGCCCCAGTTTTTGTTCTTTGCTGTTGTTGTTGTTACACTGGTCTACATCCATGGCAACACTCCTTGGATTCCCATCTCAGCGCTTTGCTTAGCTCCACTCTCACAGCAGCAGTCACCTCGCTGTCTGGACCACACGAGCATCCTATAACCAACGTCATCAATTTCCATGTCATGCTCTGTCCCAGCAGCCAGGCCATTTGTCCTGACACTTTCACCTCTCTTCCTCTTCCCCAGCCAGGCCTTTGATCACCCCAGGGTGACTCTCCTCCCTTCTCAGCTGTAATTGCCTTGCCTCCCTCCATGGCCATTGCAGTCCAGATGTTTTCCTGACCTCCTGACCATGGAGATGTCTTAGCCTGGGGATTGCCTTTGAGATGCACATGAATCTGCATTTTACCCACCTGTAAAACCTCTTTCCTCCAATAGAAAAACAATGCACTTAGAATCTGTATGCCCCCCCTTTTCTGAGTGCACAAAGGGGGGAGCACTGCACACAGGGGTCTGGGCAGCGGCTCAAGCGTGAGCTGTGGTGAAAACCTCTAAGCAGATAGAATGCAAAGGCACAACTGCCAGGCAGGTCTGTCAAAGCCTATTGGTCTTCCCAATTGTGATGAAACAGAAAAGCCACAGCAGAACCTCTGGGTTTATATATAGATATGAGACCTAGTAGTAACTTTCCATTTGATTAAAATGTAATAAAAGATAGTGAGTATAACATAAAAATGTCTGGGGACTTGGTACCTGCCTATGGTTCCAACTGGCTGGATGGATTATTTAAGTCCAGAAATTCCATGTAAGACAAAAGAAACTGTAGGAAAAATTGTGTGCATGTCTCTGCTACAAGATTTCTATGTGTGTGTCTGTATATATATGTATATGTTGTGCATGTTGTGTGTGTTCATGCACCTAACTATGGTTGTTTTGTGTATGTGTGACCATATGTGTATACGTATAACACAGAGAAAAAAGGCCATTAGCTTCTTTTGAATTCTCACTGGTATTGATCAGCATTTTTTGATATAGTATCTAGCTACCCGCTCCTCAGTTTCTTCATGTATACAGTGAAATGTTGTAGCCATTTGCTAGACAGAGTTAACTATTGTGTAAAATGCACATATATATGGTACTAAGCAAACAACAGAATTAATAAACTCATTAGAATTAAGTTCTTTCAAAACAGACTACTCTTTGCTATAAAAATACATTGTAAGGAAATTTACTAGCAGCTGATTCTCAACTAATAAGTAAAATTTTCCAAACTGCGTCAATATTTTCTCCAAGTGTTGGTGAATGATTTGTCTATACGCATCTCATTTTCTTCTCCAGAGACATGGATGGTGACAATCAGACGACAGTCATAGAATTCCTCCTCCTGGGACTCTCTGAACAATCAGAACAAAAAGAGATTGTCTTTGGAATGTTCTTGGGGATGTACATGGTCACCATCTCTGGGAACCTTCTCATCATCCTGGCCATCAGCTGTGACCCTCATCTCCACACACCCATGTACTTCTTCTTGGCCAACCTCTCCAGTGTCGACATCTGCTTTTCCTCAGTCACTGTCCCCAAGGCTCTGGTGAATCACATGCTGGGAAGCAAGTCCATCTCTTACATGGAGTGTATGGCCCAGATCTACTTCTTCTTAGCATTTGGCACCACAGACAGTTTCCTCCTGAGTGTGATGGCCTATGACCGCTACGTGGCCATTTGTCACCCACTCCACTACACCCTGATGATGAGGCTCAGACTCTGTGTCGTCCTGGTGGCCATATCATGGGTCATCACACACCTGCATGCTCTCTTGCACATTCTCCTCATGGTTCGACTCATCTTCTGTTCCCACAATGCAGTGCCCCACTTCTTCTGCGACCCCTACCTTGTCCTGAAACTCTCTTGTTCTGATACCTTTATCAATGATGTCACAGCCTTTGCTGAGGGTGGAGTGATATATGCTATACCATTTGTATGCATTGTTGTTTCCTATGCCTACATCTACTCTAAGGTCTTGAAGATGCCCTCTGCCCAGGGGATGAGAAAAGCCATGTCCACTTGTGGTTCCCACCTCACTGTGGTCTGCCTTTTCTACGGGGCGATCCTAGGAGTTTATATGCACCCTTCTTCCTCCTACTCACTACAGGATGCAGTGGCCTCTGTCATCTTCACAGTGGTGACCCCTATGGCCAACCCCTTCATCTATAGCCTGAGGAATCGTGACATCAAAGGAGCCCTATGGAAGATAATTCTCAGGTCCTAGAATTTGAAATTTCTAGAGCTGAGAGGATTCCTAGATGTCATGCATTTTTTTCCTTTTTATCGAGATCCAAACTGGTCCAGTGCTCAGCATGACCTTGTCAGGGATTAGTGATAGATGTTTGTAATTATGCTTTTATTTGGATGCTGATTAATCATGGTTTTGACTGAGATGCTGAATAATGCTCTCTGTCACACACTCTGAACTTTACCTCTTCAAAGGGATGATTCTAAGATGCTCATTTCAGAGAAAAGAGAGATTGAGAACATTTGGATGCATTCTGACTTGAGATGTGTTTTATTATTCCTGAGATCCTGGCTGCCACAATGATCAGGGTATTTTAAGAGACAGAGTCATCTGCTCGTATGGGCAGAGCTATGGTTATCCTGTTAAATGACCCACAGGAACTTTAACTCACCAAAGCTAGGACAGTTGGAGCTTGTTGGTTATACAGTACTCCACTCTAATAGTGTATGGGACCTGAGGTGTTTCCCCTTTGTCCCAGACTGAGGTCCCTCTCCTACATGCTACAGTTCAGAACACTACCTCTAACCATCTCATCCCACCTAACATTTCAGGGTTTTGTACCTCAGCATGACTTTTAGGAATGCCTAGAAAGTACCAGGGAGCCTTGGATAGTGGCTGTGATCACCCGTAAAATGTGTATGTCCCTTCCTGTTATCATGGGCTGCAGGAAGCAGAGATTTCCTTACAAAGCTGAAGTGTTTAGAGTCACGGTCATGCCTAGTGTCACGTGAACTTGAATTAATGTCAGTATTATAATTGGAACTCAGGACTTTGGAATTGAAATCCAAGCTGATTCTGGAACATGGGCCACAGTACCCAGAGTTCCAGCCCTCATCTAGTCGATAGTAAAGGTCAGGAGTGCATAGTGACATTTGTCTGTTCATCCCTCTCATCCATATAGGTCTGCCTCTCATCTCCTGGATGGGGTAGTGGTCACTCTTCAGTAGCTCACATCCAGATAGGTCCGTCTCTCATCTCCTGGATGGGGCAGTGGTCACTCGTCAGTAACTCCCTCATGGCCTCTGGGTCCTCACTTCTTTTCTCCCCGATTCTACTGACTTACAGGTCCTTTCTGTCCTCATCATCAGCTCCTTCCCGACTCTGTCCTGCCTCTGACTGTAGCGATCTCCATCCTGGGGAATCTCACCACATTCTGTCTCTCCCTAGACATCTCTTTCCTCTATACAAGTGCCATTTGTTCCCCCTCAGGTGGCAATTGAGTCCTGTTACCCAACTCTTATAGAAACACAGGAGAGGCAAAGTATTCTTTCTTCATGTAATAAAGACTAATCAGTGATTTGGCACAAGATATCCCTAGGGCCACTAAACTCTCCTCCAGACCCCTCATGAACCCAGAGTGTAGTACCCACAGGTTCCTGGTGACCCTTGGAACAGTCTCCAGTCTCCCCAGTCTCCTCTACTCTGGTGGCAGGAATGTCTCTTCCTGTGTTTGTCACTACAACATATAACGACCTTTGTTAAGATAATGTTGGAATCAGAGTCCTAGGACAGATGGTTACTGTTGTGTTTTGAATAAAAACATCCCTTGTAGGCTCTCATATTTGAACTCTTGTTCCCCAGATGATGGAACTATTTGTGGGGTTTATGAGGTATGGCCTTTCTGGAGGCAGTATGCCACTCGGGGTATGCGACACTTCTATATCATTCTCTTTGCACCGTGCTTGCCTTTGAAGATGAGTTCTCAGCTTCCCCATCCTGCAGCTGCCATGGCTCTCTGCTATGATGGACTCTTGTCCCCTTGGAACCATCGGTCAAAATAAACTCTCTCTCCCGTCAGTTGTGTGGTCAAGTGTTTATCACAGTTACTGTAAAGGAACTGCTTCAGTTGCTCTCCTGGGAGATTTTCTTTTCCTCTGTGGGGCAGGAATTGTTAAAGTAGGCAAGGAGTTAAGGGAAGGAGAGAGCACGCAGATTCTCAAAGAGGCAACTTCAAATTTAATTGACAAAGTCCTAAAACAAACCTGAACTGTGCGCAGGTGACAACAATATTAAATTAGTTTCTATCATTCTGACCAATTTGATCCAGTTACTAAAGAGTTCTGTCTCTTTCCCTTTAAATCTTTGTCATTGACAACTTCACAAATGATTATGACATGTTTGGGTCATATGCAACTTAAAAAAAAGGTCAAGATAAGACTTTAGTGTGGAGTCCTCAAAATAAACAAGTTAACAGCTGGCAGCACTAAACTGGCCAGCAGGCTCATGGATAAACAGATGAGAGTAAATAAGATTAGCTGTGACAGTATACAAACACACATACTACACACAACACAGCTCACATGTTATAATTTTGATCAAAACAAATGTCAATAAAAAAGAAATACCAATAACATGTCTAGAATGTAATCCTAAATTTTACAAACCAAGCAACACACTTCTAAATTATGCTTGGGACAAATGGTAGTTCCCAGTAGTATTGCTAGGGATCCCAAATGAGCCCAGGTGAGCTGCCAGAGGTCTGAGAAGGACAGCTTCTTCTCACATAACATGCATATGGGACCTTTTTATTCTAAGTCCCCCACCATTGTTTCTGAAAATGCTGACAGGTCCACACTTACTATAAAAATCTCTATGTCCCATGACTACAACAAAGGCAAAAGCAGGAGCAGGCACAGTAGAGAAGGGATCATTTGAATTATCAGGTTGACTTGAGTGCCCCCACCAGCCCTGACAAAGTCCTTGAGACATAACCTTCCCATTCTAGCCTGTACAGGAAATGAGAAAAGAAACCTGAATCTCCCTGTGCTCAGAGATGAGATCTGACCTTACTCTTAAGATGCTGTAATAAATCCTCAAGGCCAGGGGACTTAGAGAAGGAACAGTTCATGTTGTCTCACAGTTCCAGAGGGAGAATCCTTAATGGCGAGGAAGGCATGGCATGGCACCAGGAAAAGAAGTTGGCTGATCACATTTTCATCCACACACAGGAAGAAGCAAAAAAGAGAACAGGATGTGGGGCAAGGCTATAAACCCTCATATCCTGCCCCCTTGGATGTACTTCCTTCAGCAAGACTGTACCTCCTAAGGTTCCCACATAGCACCAACAACTGGGGATGAAGTGCTCAAACATAAGACCTAATGGAGGCCATTTCTCATTGAGCCCTAGCATGATCATTACAACCTACTTCTGTGCAGTTCTTTCTTGCCTCTAACTTGTAAAGAAGAGAGAGCCAGACATACAAACAAATGTCACAGCATTTCCCAAATGATTCTGAGACCTCACTCAAACCTCTGGATGCTCAATGAAGAAATCTGGGAATGCATAGACTCTTTTTAACGAGCTCAGTTCTCTTTATAGTCAGCTTTCTCCTTCCTGAAACATAGAAGGTTGCCATGAAACTGTGAAGCATTTGTTTAATTAATATTCTTTATCATTAAGTATCGGGAGTCAGATATCTGGGTAAGAACCTGAATGATCAGAGGTGTGACCAAGAAACCATCAGTGACCTCCTCTCTCCGCTGTTCCTCAATCCAAAAGGCTGAGATCCACTCTCAGCCCCACTATTTCCTGACTCCTATCTGTCCTCAGTCCTCCAAGAACTCTTTGGTTAATTTTGATCAGCTAGTGGCTAACTCCACCCCCTAACTCAAAGCAAATCTTATTGTCAGAATGCGATCAACTATCACACAACAATACTGACTGTGATTAACCCTGCCTCTTGCATCTGACGTTGAAGCTTCTCTCACTGACATCACTTATGGAGGGCAACTCCATGATCTCATCACCATAGGCGCCTTAATGGATCATTATCAAATCTCACTGGAAGTTATTGAGGATGTGACTGGAGAATGGCAAAAAAAAAAAAAAAACATTTGGAAGAGAAAAAAGAGTGATAAGACCAGTGGTGCTAATGTCTGGGGGTGGTAAGTCTAGCAATAGGCAAGAAGGATATGATCCAATAAGGTGTGTCAACAAACTTCAATTCTCCCAGCTACTTCAACTGCAATTGATGACAGAGAAGATGCTGTGCACCTATATTTCAAAAAGTTTTTGAGGAAGAAATGTGAATAGAAAATTGTTCCATCACTCACTGAGTGTCCTGGCCTGACATCCCAGATACTTTAGAAATGCATTTTACATGTGTTCTCCTGAGGATGCTGGAGTATACAACTGGTTACACAGGAGGACACCTCTTCATCTTGGTCTTCACCAGGCTCATAGTCCAGACAGATGAAGCTTAGAAGTGGAGCCCTTGCTGTAACCATCTCTGCATTGTTTTGCATTCAATGAAGACTGGAATCACTGGGGGATTTTACCTCCTGCTCTTACGGGTCACACGTGAGAATGTTTGTGAACTGTGCACATTGGGTAAGGCATATCAGAGTAGAGGAATGCAAGTCCTGCATGGTCGGTTTCCCAGACTCGATGTGGTCTCATCCCCAGACAGTCAGGGAGGAAGGACCGCCAGGGTAGTGAAGATGCTGCCATGGTTACTGTGGACAAGATCATAAGCTCAGGTGCAGCTATTCCAATGAGAAGACATGTGGTGGGATTCAAGGGTGCCTGTGCTCTCAAGGATGGCAAGAGCTCCAGGGTGAAACAGATGACAGGTGAGGGTAGGGACTCAGATAGGGACCTGGTATGTAATATGGAAGAAAATGGCCCTGAATTTAACTCCATTTTAAAGCCTGAGACACACTAATGAAGAAATGACCTTAGCAATGTTGCATGGGACACAATGCAACACTCAGCCAACCAGATGAGTTTCATCATACAAACTGTTTTACAACGGATGCATTCACTTACTTAAAACTGTCAACTTGTCAGTCTAGAGTCCCCTGGGAAGGGAGTCTCTTTGAGGGCTTGTGTAGATTAGGGTGGCCTGTGAGCATGTTTGTGTTGGGTTATCTTGAGGTGGGAACATCTGCCCACGATGAGTGGCAACTCTTCCCTAGCCCGAAGGTCCTAGATTGCATGAGGATAGAGAAGGGAGCTGAGCACCAGCATTCCCACACTCCTCTCTATTGTTCTCTCCTATTTAGAGATCCCTGTGATTCACCATTATGAGCTCCTGCCATCAACACTTCCCATCAATGACCTATGTGACCTGTAATTAGGTGGCAGTTGCAATGAGAATGTCCACAATAGGGTCACCTATTGGGATGCTTTGTCTCTAGTTTGAACAGTTGTTTGGGAAGGATTAGGAGGTGTGGCCTTGTTGGAGGAGGTGTGCCTCTCATGGTAAACTTTGAGGTTTCACAAGCCCATGCCACACTCAGTCTTCCTGCTCCTTCTCTGTCATTAGTCAGTCAGCCTAGCCAAATCAGCAAGTAAAAGACCTTATCTCAAAAACCAAAGTAAAAGACTCTTAAGGAACAACATAAAATGCTGGCCTCTGGCACACATTTGCACACACATGCACAGACATACACAGTCAAACACAGACACAGATGCAGATGCACACTCACACACTTACACAGAAATACTAATAATAGAAATCCAGATATGCTGTTTGGCATTTGCCTTGTTAATTAAACACCCCTACAAGTATTGTACATTGTAAGTTCTTAAAATTATTATTACTCTATTTTTTTAAACGATCTTTTTTATTTTACATAGCAAACCCAGTTCCCTCACCCTCTCATCCTCCCGCTCCCCCCTCCCCCCACCTTTCTTCACCCTTCTCCCATCCATCCTGCAGAGAGAGTAAGCCTCCCATGGGGAGTCAACAAAATCTGTCACATTACTTGAGACAGGTCCAAGGCCCTTCTCCTTGTATCTAGGCTGAGCAATGTATCTCCTCAAAGGGAAGGGGCCCCAAAAAGCCAGATCATGCACTAGGGAAAAATACTAGTTCCACAGCCAATGACCCCACAAACTACCCAAGTCACACAAGTGTAACCCACATTCAGAGAGGCTAGTTTGGTCCCATGCTGGTTCCCCTGCTGTCAGTCCAGAGTTAGTGACGTCCCACTACATCAGGTCAGCTGTTTCTATGGGTTTCCCCATCATGGTCTTGACCACTTTTCACATATTATAGTTCCTTCCTCTCTGCTACTGGTCTTCAGGAGTTTGGCCCAGTGGTTAGCTGCGGATTTTTGCATCTGCTTCTATCAGTTACTGGATGAAGGTTCTATGATGGCAGTTAAAGAGTCCTAATCTGCTTACAGGGCAAAGGTAGTTAAGGCACCCTCTCCACTATTGCTCAGATTCTTAGCTGGGGTCATCCTTGTGGATTCCTTGGAATTTCCCCAGTGTCAGATTTCTTGCTAGCCCCATAATGGCTCTCTCTATCAAGATACCTCTTACCTTGCTTTCTATCTCTGTCCTTCCCCTCTCTCGACCTTCCCAAACCCTCATGTTCTCCTCCCGCCTCCCTTTCTCCCCTCCCAACTCTCCTTCTACCCTCAATCTGCCCCATCCTCACACTTAAACTTTACTCAGGAGATCTTGTCTATTTCCCCTTTTAGGGAGATCCCTGTATGTCCTTCTTAGGGTACTCCTTGCTTCCTGGCTTCTCTGTGGTTGTGTGCTGTAGGTTGGTTATCCTTTTCTTTACATTTAATATCCACTTATGAATGAGTACATACTGTGTTTGTCTTTCTGGGTTCGAGTTACCTCATTCAGCATAGTTTTTTTTTCTAGTTTCAGCCATTTGCCTACAAATTTCAAGATGTCACTTTTTTTATATATCATTGAGTAGAATTCCATTGTGTAAATGTATCAACCATTCTTTAATTGAGGGGCATCTAGGTTGTTTCCAGGTTCTGGCTATTACAAATAATGCTGTTATGAACATAGTTGAGCAAATGTCCTTGTGGAATCAGTGTGCATCCTTTGGGTATATGCCCAAGAGTGAGATTGCTAGGTCTTGAGGTAGATTGATTCCCAATATTCTGAGAAACTGCCATACTGATTTCCAAAGTGGCTGTACAAGTTTTCACTACCACCTTACTCCACATTATCTTCAGCATAAGCCGCCATTAGTGTTTTTGATCTTAGCCATTTTGAAAGGTATAACATGGTCTCTCAGAGTTGTTTTGACTTACATTTCCCTGATGGTGAAGAATGTTGAGCAATTCCTTAAGTGCCTTTTGGCTATTTGAGATTCATCTGTTGACAATTTTCTGATTAGATCCAGTTTTTAATTGGATTATTTGGTATCTTGATGTCTACTTTCTTGAATTGTTTGTGTATTTTGGAGATCTGCCTTCTGTCAAATGTGGAGTCGGTAAAGATAGTTTCCCATTCTGTAGGCTGCCATTTTGTCTTGTTGACTGTGTCCTTTACCTCACAGAAGCTTATCAGTTTCAGGAGGTCCCATTTATTAATTGTCGATCTCAGTGTCTGTGCTAATGGTGTTATATTTAGGAAGTGGCTACTGTGCCAATGTGTTCAAGGGTACTTCCCAATTTCTCTTCCATCAGATTTAGTATAACTGGATTTATGTTGGACTGGAGAGATGGCACAGTCATTAAAGGCTACGTTCACAGTCAAAAACACAGTGCATTGAAAGTTATCTCCAGTCATTTGTGACTTTACTGTTTGTACTGTAAGCATCTGTTGTACTGGAGTCATACAGTTAGTGAATAGAAGTCTTTTCCATACACTAAAAGAATAATCACAGTGAAAATGAGTTAAGATTTTAATTGAGTGATAATGGAAATAAATTACATGGAAACACGTGGAATGTTTACAGGGAGAATTTGTCCTTTTAAATGCTTACATTAACAAAAGTACAAAACTGTGAAATAAGTACTTATGTGGGAACTGAGTTTCTTCCCCTCTTATTTCTCTGACCCAAGCAAACAGATTGCACACAGTGAGCACTGAGCTCATGCCCTAATAAGGACCTCTGAGGAGTCAACCCTCAGGATGTCCCATGTGACAACAAACATCTTACCCTAAAGGAAATCCTCATCTCCAGGGACAGAGCCTGCATCTCTTTGTTTTCTCTCCAACATCTAGGCTTCACCTAATGCAGCCAGCCATATCAGTCTAAATGTTCTTGAGAGAAAGCTCCCTTAGTTCTTACCCCGTGCTGTGAATTTACCATCGTCCAAGTCCAAGATGGAACCAGCAGAGACAGGGATTCTATGAGAGCCTCACAGAACAGCAGGTGAGAAGCTGGGGACACAGGTTAGGGAATAGTCCGTCCAACAGAAGACTGACACCCAGAGACACCGACATAAGGTGTGACACTAGGGGAGCACCCCTCCGAACCTTTCTGTAGCTAGCCAAGTGCCAGAGGAAATGTTTCTAAAGAGGAGACAACTGGGGTTAGTGATGCTTGACAACAGGCTCCTAACAGCCTTTCCTGGAAAAGGGGACTCCCCTTTCAGATATGCAATGTTGTCCTATTCCGTGACAAATCTCCATGTTTGTGACAATTGCATCTCTGTGTTCATTGACTGTGAGTTGATTTTATAACAAAGGGGCCTGAGACTTAAGCTACATTGAATACTGTTCTGAGCCCCATAAGGGAAGTAGGCTAGTCTAGGAACTACTCAGTTTTAATTGTTTGTCCAGGAATCCAAACTCACAGACACAAGTCTGAGATGTCTCAGACTCAGTCCTTAGCATGGCTCACAAGAGGCTAATGGATGAAAGAGATGTCAACTTGTTAAATCCCCCAAAGATCCCTATCAATGATAGCAGGGTTGTCTGTCTACAAGGAAGCTTCTGTGGTTGGTAACTTCTACTTCAGAGGAATCCTGCCAGATATCCAGTCAGAGGGAGAGGAGTTAGGTGTGTGACACATCTGAACACACTGCTTTTCTGAGGAAGTGCAGCTTGCTCAAGTGTCACTGTCACTGTCCAGCAGGAAACCTGCCTGTGCCAGGCCACCTCCTGTCACCAATAGTATAGTAGGAGAGCAAGGAGAATTTCTGCTGTGGGATAATGCTCTTGTACACTGTAAAGATTTGTCTCTCGTATTGGTTTAATAAAAACGCTGATTGGCCAGTAGCCAGGCAGGAAGTATACACAAGGCACCAAAACTAAGAGAATTCTGGGAAGAGGAAAGGAAGAGATGCAGTCACCAGCCAGACACAGAGGAAGCAAGATGAATATGTTTCACTAAGAAAAGATACCAAACCACATGGCTAAACATAGACAAGAATTATGGGTTAACTTAAGTTATACGAGTTAGCTAATAATAAGCCTGAGCTAACTAAATAGACCAAACAGTTTATAATTAATAAGAGCCTCTGTATGTTTCTTAGGGACTGAAAGACTGTGGGGCCAGGTGAGACAGAAACTTCGGTCCACAAATTTCACCTTGATTTAGATTATGCGCTTAGCACCAATATCAAGTATGTAGGGCAATTCCCCTGCAGACTGCATTTCCTCTCTTCTCTGTTTCTGCTCTGGGAACTCTGTCCTTAGTCTGGGTACTCTTACATCTGTCTTGATAGCATGCGTCAAAATTCCTCCTTAGTCTGGTTACAATTACATCTGTGTTGACAGCAGGTGTCAAAATTCTTCCTTTACCCCACAGCATATACGGTCGCCATAGCCATCCAGACCACAGGACCACTGTCTAGGTTTCTATAACCATGCTCCATATACTGTGGCCCTCGAAGTTACTCTAGGTTTTTTTAAAAAGTATTTCTTTTTTAAACACAACTGTTTTTTAAGAACAACTGTAGACAGGTTCTTATGAGAAACTGAGGTTGGGTTCCCAGCACCCACATGGTGTAACCCACATGGTGATTCATAGCCATTCATAACTCTAGCTCCAGGAAATCCAATGCCCTCTTTCTACCCTGGAGGGTACATGGATGCAAATGGAACACATAAATACCTGAAAGCAAAACACTTATACACAAAATATAACGAATAAATCTAATAAATACTTTAGTGATTTCTTATGTCAGCACTTTCCCCTTAATTTCAAGAATTTCAAGACTCCCAGGACTAGTCACCACACCCAGAGCAAGCACCATCTATAATCAGTGCTCTAAGATGCTCCTTGTAGAGCCTCTATACCAATAGTCAGGTCTCATCACATAGAACAGTGCCTGTAACCTTCCTAATGCTGTTACACTTTAATACAATTCCTGATGTTGTGGTGAGTCCCAACTCTAATTTTCATTTCTATGTCATAACTGAAATTTGTAAGTGTTATGAATTGTAATGTGAATATCTGGTATGCAAGATAATCTGACAAGCAATCTCCAGGTGTTATGACCCACGGGTTGAGAACCACTGACACGGTGGCTCTGCCTCTTTGTGTGGCTTTGTTCAGCTAGGTGAGCAGTACTCTGCTTTCCTGGGCAAACACCGTGGATTCTCCCAGGAGCGCTGCAGCCCAAATGTCTCAATTGTCGCACCGGCTGTCCACAGAGGGCTCTTCAGGCCAGCCTTGCCTTTGGGACAGACTGCATTAGATTGCTCCTTATTATTCCGTAATTGTTTAACCTCCCAGGAAAACACTGTGGTATGCTCACAGCAGGCTTTATTTCTCTTGATGCAGTGAGGAGGTGGATAATGTTCAACTGAGGCCCTTGCAGGGGGATAGTGACAGATATGACACCAGGAAGACCACCAGGCAGGTCTTTCAGAGGCCACACACCTCCAGCTCTCTGAGAGAAGGAAAGGTCCAGAAGCTCGGGGTTAGGGTATAGAGACCTGACACAGCACTTGCTCCTTGGTTAAAATTTCCATATGAAGCCGGGCGGTGGTGGCACACACCTTTAATCCCAGCACTTGGGAGGCAGAGGCAGGTGGATCTTTGTTAGTTCGAGACCAGCCTGGTCTACAAGAGCTAGTTCCAGGACGGGCTCCAAAGCTACAGAGAAACCTTGTCTCGAAAAACCAAAAAAAAAAAAAAATCCATATGAAAGCTATTAACATGCAGACTAAAGAAAAAGACACTAACCCTATCTTGAACTTTTTATTCCATTGTCTCTGTGAAGGTGATTAAATATCCCAATCCTAAATTTCATCATCTGTAAATTCAATCCCTCAATTATTAGACAATGGTAAATATTATGTAGGAACATCCTGCATGTGGAACTTAGCATACAGGCATGTAGTTCAGAAAGTGTGGGCACTAGAATACCATGCTGGTGAATTTACTATGGATTTTATTGTGAGATTCTACAATATTGGAAGTGTATTTGTATTTACTCATCACCAACCAGAAAATCGTTGCAAAATAGAAATTGATTTTGCTTAAATGTTGACAAACAATTCTAGTGACTTACAATACTTACAGACATGGGTGGAGATAATGAGACCACGATTGCAGAATTCCTCCTCCTGGGACTCTCTGGAAAGTCAGAACAAGAAGACGTTGTCTTTGGAATGTTCTTGGGGATGTACCTGGTCACCATCTCTGGGAACCTTCTCATCATCCTGGCCATCAGCTGTGACCCTCATCTCCACACACCCATGTACTTCTTCTTGGCCAACCTCTCCAGTGTGGACATCTGCTTTTCCTCAGTCACTGTCCCCAAGGCTCTGGTGAATCACGTGGTGGGAAGCAAGTCCATCTCTTACATGGAGTGTATGATCCAGATCTATTTTTTCATTACATTTATCAACATGGACGGCTTTCTCCTGAGTGTGATGGCCTATGACCGCTACGTGGCCATTTGTCACCCACTCCACTATACCTTGATGATGAGGGCCAGACTCTGTGTCCTCCTGGTGGCCATATCATGGGTCATCACAAACCTGCATGCTCTCTTGCACACTCTCCTCATGGTTCAACTCACCTTCTGTTCCCACAATGCAGTGCACCACTTCTTCTGTGACCCATATCCTATCCTGAAGCTCTCTTGTTCTGACACCTTTATTAATGACCTGATGGTCTTCACTGTGGGTGGAGTGATATTCCTGACACCATTTTCTTGCATTGTTGTTTCCTATGTTTACATTTTCTCTAATGTCCTGAAGATGCCCTCTACCCGTGGGATAAAGAAAGCTCTATCCACATGTGGGTCTCACCTCACTGTGGTCTCTCTCTTCTACGGGGCAATCCTGGGGGTCTATATGCGCCCTTCATCCTCATACTCACTACAGGACACGGTGGCCACTGTCATCTTCACTGTGGTGACACCACTGGTCAATCCCTTCATCTACAGCCTGAGGAATCGGGACATGAAAGGAGCCCTAAGGAAGATGATTCTCAGATGCTAGAATGTGAAATTTTAGATCTCAGAGGATTCCTGGACACCAGGCATCTGTTCATCTTTGTAGAGAAAACAATGCACAGATTGGTAGAGAATTAATGCACGACTTTTCCCGTGACTGACACCAAATGTTGTGGTTGTGGCTGTTAATCTCAAGCTGGCAGATTCTCGTTTTTGTGGGTGCAGTTAATTGGGCTTATCTGACGTGCTCATTTCAAAAACAGGAAACACTAGGACAACTGGGTGTGTTGTGGTTTGAGGTGATCCCATCCAATCTTTTTGATACCTGTTCCCACAAAGAACTAGGGCTTTTGCAGCACTTAATGCGGCTCCCCTTTCTCTGGTTTCTTTGTGGCATTCAGTTCTCCTGCTGGTGGGTAAATGCAAAGTTTTTCTCTGTCCCATGCCTAATTATGTCTTCTACATTTCACAGCTCAGAATGCACCCTTTGCAGACCCTCTGCTTCCCTCCTACCCTGCTGGCCTTTTCGTCCTCAGAATGGGGAATGGTCCATTGCTGGGGCTGCTCTAGATGGACACTCAAATCTGGGTACAGTAAGCAAAGCTGTCTTTATAGGCAGAGGATATGGTAGCATAAAGAAGATTTTTTTTAAAAAAATGTAAAACTAAATCAAATGTAGAATATTATTTTATGATATGTTACATTTATTTATGCTGAAGAACATTTGTTTAATGATGCAAAGATTTGTTGCATTCTTTTATGTTGCATTTGTTTAATTCTGTGAAGTTGTGTTATTTTGCCTGTCTGCAATAACTGATTGGTCTAATAAAGAGTTGAACAGTCAATAGCAAGGCAAAAGAAAGTATAGGCAGGCCTGGCAGGCAGAGAGGATATATAGGAGAAATCTGGTGGAGAGGAGGACTCTAGGGGCCAGCCACCCAGCCTCACAGCCAACCACAGAAAAAGAGTGAAAGTAAGATACAGAAGAGAAGGAAGAAGCTCAAAGGCAAAAGGTCAGTGGGATAATTTAAGGAAAGTTGGCTAGCAAGAAGTCAAGCTAAGGCAAGGCATTCATAAGTAATAATAAACCTCTCTGTGTGTATTTATTTGGTAGCTGAGTGGTAGCCCCCCCCAAAGAGTAAAAGAGCCAAAATAATGAAAAAAAAAAACAACTACAGTCAAATTAAGAAAGGATCCAGCAAGTTATAAGTATTTACAATTAACCAATAGTAATCAATAGCCTTCATATGCATGGAAAATATCCAGTTACAAGACAGAGTGGGCAAGGAGGTCATATATATGATTTTTAAAAATCACTGCGTGGAACACACAAGAATACAGTTTGTTGTGTGATTTATTTTTTTGCTCTTTTAACTCTTTGGAGGCCCAATACCCAGCTCCCAAATTAATCACATATACAGAGGCTTATTACAAGTTGTGATGCCCGGTCTTAGCTTGACTTGTTTCTTGCCAGCTTTTCTTATCTTAAATTATCCCCTCTATCTTTTCTCTGGGGTTTTATCACTCTTACGTCTCTATATCTTACTCCGTAGCTGGATGGCTATCTGAGATGCTGGGTGGCTGGCCCCTAGCATCTTCCCCTCCATATTCTCTCCTTGCTCCTCTTCTTTCTCGTTTCTCCTTCTATTTATTCTCTCTGCCAGCCAGCCCTGCCTATTCTTGCTCCTGCCTTGCCATTGGCCCTTCAGCTCTTGATTTGACCAGCAAGTGTTTTAGACAGGCAAAGTATCACAGCTTCACAGAGTTAAACGCGTGCATCATAAATAAAGCAACACACCTTAAAATAATATCCCCCCGCAGCAGTTAACAGTTAATATGAGCAGCTTAAGGACACTGTACAGCATAGAGATAGAATTGCACAAGGGGATGCTCCTTCCTAATAAACAGCTGATTCCAGCATTCCAGAGAAGAGGCTTTCTGTTTGTCTCTAACTGAAAAGCAGTCAATGGCAATAGAAATACAAGAAAATTTTATCAGGCTGTTAGGGTTAGCACTAGAGTTGCACATTATAAACTCCTGTAGTCAAAGCAGAGATGAGTCCAAACATCCCACAGACTAGAGCATGAAGCACAGATTCAGATATTAGTGCTCAGTGATAGACAGGAGCTTTTAGAGATTGGTCACTGCAAATGGCAACCATGAAACAAATGCCCCCGAGAATTAGCTATTTCAGAGCTCCAGAGCCTCCACACTATGAGAAAAGATAGTTTTTTTTTTTTTACAAAAAGGGCACCTTACTGATTGTAATGAGATACTTTTTGCAAAAACTGTTAATCAAGTTGAAGAAGCCTATCATTTTTGATTTATAGGGAATTTTTATACCAATTAATACTTCTAGAATTTTGTCAAGTGCTTTTGTGCATCATTCATATGATTGTTTTAGAAGTCATTGCAATTGGATTTGATAATTGATCAATACCCGATAGAGGGCTCTAATTTTGTTTAGGCTATACCAATGAAGATGACATTAATTGATTTGTGGTCTGATCGCTAGTAATATATTTGCTAGACTTTGCATCAAGTTCATGCTAACCCAAACCTCTACTCCTATTGGCCAAAATTTTATATTGTATTGCTATGTGATACATAATATTTATATACTGTGATGCTATATATCATATGTATTTGAAAGCACCATCTTATCAGACATTATTAAATATAAATAATTAATCAAGGATAGAGCCCTAGTAATGAGCATTTGTATAATACCTGACTTTCTGAGGATGCTAATTTTCAGTGCACAGACAGAATACAGACTATGAACACTTCATCTCTGTTTCTAATTTGAACCTCTGAGAAATTCAGCCTAGGAAAGCACACACTTGACACCATCTTCATGGAAGCACCACCTCCCACAATGGAGCATCAATTTATTCACTCCCAACCATCCAAGCTTGACAGAGAAAGCCACATGCCTCATTCTAAATGTTCTCTTCTAGGGACAAAGGGCCCTTCCCTTCTCAGCTTCAAGTGCAAATTTCTCAAACTCCAGCCTCAAACATGGCACCAGCAGAAATAGAACTTTCCTGAAGACATCTGAGAGCAGCCAAGAGCACCCAGGTAAGGAGGCTGAGGAAACAACAGAGGGCATCCCACAGTAGGAAGATTCCCATGGCCGTGAGCACGTGGGATGACGGAGAAAGAACTTCATTCAATCCCTCTGCATCTGTCCAAGTTAAAAGAAGGAAAAGCGTCTTACTCCTCTATGTCCTTGCCTTGTTCCTGCATGAGGTGCTGTGCTCTAGGGACACAGTCGAAGGTGCAACGTGGGTAGAGAAAGCACAAGAACAGAATGGAGTTTAGAGGGTTAGGAGCAGTACTGTAGACTGTTAAAAAGAATGTTCAGAAACAGAGAGAGAGAGAGAGAGAGAGAGAGAGAGAGAGAGAGAGAGAGAGAGAGAAGCACAGTGATACAGAGAGACAGAGACACAGTGACACAAACACACAAAGAGAGACAGAGATGCAGGGAGAGAAACAGGGAGAGACACACAGAGGGAGACAGACACAGAGACTAGACAGAGAATGTCATTATTTTATCCTGGTCCTCTTCTTTGTTCTGTGTCTATCCCCTGGAGTGTGTGGTTGTGTAATGAAGGTGTCTCAGACTGTGGCTGCTTGGATGCTACTGAAGCCTGACAGTAGAGTGTTGACTGCTGCTGGAGTCCAGAGGCAAAGCAGCCTTTAAGGTTCATGCTCTCAAACCCCCAGTGATACAGACACACGGAAATCACTCAGCATAACAGACACATGTTTAGGTAAACATATATGATATACATACACATATATCCCTCAATACATACATGCATACTTACCTGCATAAGTGCATATATACATATATACTGAAGGTTCTCTTTTTGCAGTCATGGCAGCAACATTCTGTCTCCATAACGAATCTTAAGGGGAAGTGGATTTGAAATCCAAAGCTGAAGTTGAAGAGCCAATCAATGAGAGGGGCATCCATGCATCACCTACTATGATGCACTGGGGTCCGGTGGAAGCTGCACACCTAGGACTTAACCCATGATATGTTAGTATTATTCCAGCATCTGACCATTCCAATGTCCACCATCTCTCAATGCACAGCATGAGAAAATTTGGAATAACTGCACTTAATGCTCTTAGGAATGAACCTTAGCTGTGGTTTTGCCCCACTGGAGCAAATTGCCTTTACATCCCATTGAGCCTTTTTTTCTATTTCTTTGACAGGAAACTATCTGCCTTTAAGAACATTAGCATCTACAGGCAAAAGACTCTTTTGATGGTCCTTATGAACTATCCATTATTCTGTTTCTCATCTGTCTGCTTCCCTCAATTTATTGAAAGCATATTCTAGCTTTATAAATTTCATTTTGTGTATGTATGTATGTGTGTGTATCCATGTATGTTTGGGGGTGTAGGTACACATGTGCCACAGCACTCATACAGAGGTCTGCTTCTCATTTCACCATAAAAGCCCTGGGATAGAAGATGTGCTCTATGGTGTGGAGTTTTAGGTGGGTTCTGGGGATTTGAACTCAGGTCTTCACACTTACATGACACATATTTTACCTATTGAGCCATCTTCCCAGCCCTCATTCTAGCTCTTTGTTGCTGTTGTTGTTACCCTGGTCTACATCCATGACAACGCTCCTTGGATTCACATCTCAGCACTTTGCTTAGCTCCACTCTCACAGCAGCAGTCACCCCGCTGTCTAGACCACATGAACATCCTATAACCAACGTCATCAATTTCTATGTCATGTTCTGTCCCAGCAGCCAGGCCATTTGTCCTGACACTTGTCTCCTCTCTTCCCCTTCCCCAGCCAGGCCTTTGATCACCCCAGGGTGACTCTCCTCCCTTCTCAGCTGTAATTGCCTTGCCTCCCTCCATGGGCATTGCAGTCCAGATGTTTTCCTGACCTCCTGACCATGATGGATATGTCTTAGCCTGGGGATTGCCTTTGAGATGCACATGAATCTGCATTTTATCCACCTGTAAAACATTTTATCTCCAACATAAAAATGATGAATGCACTTATGCCCTGTATGCCCCCCCCCAGTTCTGAATGTGGAAAGGTGGGAACACTGCACATAAGAATCTGGGCAGTAGCTCAGGTGAGCAGGCAAACAGCTGTGAATGAGGTGAAAGCCTCCTAGTAGCAGATAAAATGTGAAGGCGTAACCACCAACCGGTCTGTCAGATAATTGATCTTCCCAACTGTGAGCAAGTAGAAAAGCCACAGCATAACCTCCAGGATTATAATCTATGGCACTTGGTAGTGACTTTTTATTAGATTTGTAAAGTTTAATAAATGGTAGCTAATACAACATAAACATTTCTGAGGACCTGCCTATAGTCCCAACCAGTTGGATGTTAAGGCAGGAGGATTATTTAAGCCCAGAAATTCCTGGTCAGACCGAAAAACACGTAAGAAAAAGTATGTTTGTGTGTTTGTGTTTCATGGTGTCTATGTGTTTGTTTGTGTATGTATATGTGTGTTGTACATAGTGTATGTGCGTTCACGCACCTAAGTGTGGTTGTGTTTGTGTATGTGTGAGCGTGCCTGTCCATGTGTGTATATGTGTAACATGGAGAACAGGCCTTTAACCTGTTTTGAACTCTCACTGATATTGATCAACAATTTTGCTAAATCATCTAGATGCCCACTCCTCCATTTCTTCATGTAAACTATGCAATGTAGTAGCCAATTCCTAGACTGAGTTAGCTGTTGTATAAAATGTACATATATATTTTACTAATCAAACAAGAGCAGAATCAATAATCTTATACTCATTAGAATTTACTCCTTTCAAATGGACCACTCTTTTGTTATAAAAATACATTTTAAGTGATTTTACTAGCAGTTGTTTCTAAAATAATGAGTAATATTTTCCAAACTACATAAAGGTTTTCTCCAAGAGTTGGTGATTGATTTCTCTATACGAATCTCACTTTCTTCTCCAGAGACTGGAGAAGACAATCATGAAGAATGACAATCACACAGCAGTCACAGAATTCCTCCTCCTGGGACTCTCTGAAGATTCAGAACAAAAAGAAGTTGTCTTTGGAATGTTCTTGGGGATGTACATGGTCACCATCTCTAGGGACCTTCTCATCATCCTGGCCATCAGCTGTGACCCTCATCTCCACACACCCATGTACTTCTTTTTGGCCAACCTCTCCAGTGTGGACATCTGCTTTTCCTCAGTCACTGTCCCCAAGGCACTGGTGAATCACATGGTGGGAAGCAAGTCCATCTCTTACATGGAGTGTATGGCCCAGATGTACTTCTTGTTTGTATTTGGCAACACGGACAGTTTCCTCCTGAGTGTGATGTCCTATGACCGCTACGTGGCCATTTGTCACCCACTCCACTACACCCTGATGATGAGCCCCAGGCTCTGTGTCCTCCTGGTGGCCATATCATGGGTCCTCACAAACATACATGCTCTCTTGCACACTCTCCTCATGGTTTGACTCACCTTCTGTTCCCACAATGCAGTGCCCCACTTCTTCTGTGATCCCTACCTTCTCCTGAAACTTTATTCTTCAGATTCTTTTATTAATGATGTCACAGCCTTCACTGAGGGTGCAGTAGTATTTCTGATACCATTTATATGCATCATTGTTTCCTATGTTTACATTTTCTCCAATGTCTTGAAGATGCCCTCTGCTCAGGGGATAAGGAAAGCCTTGTCCACTTGTGGTTCTCACCTCACTGTGGTCTGCCTCTTCTATGGGATAGTCCTAGGAGTTTATATGCACCCTTCTTCCTCCTACTCACTACAGGATGCAATGGCCTCTGTCTTCTTCACAGTGATGATACCCATGACCCATCCCTTCCTCTACAGCCTGAGGAATCGCGACATGAAAGGAGCCCTAAGGAAGATGATTCTCAGGTCCTCGAATTTGAAATTTGTAGAGCTGAGAGGAAGAGCAGGTGGCAAGTGAAGTTCAAAGTGTCATCCCACCAGCCCTGATCAGTGAATCTCTGATGGAGAAGGCCCTGAGATCACAGACCCCGGAATGTCTTTTGCTTTTGCTGTACCTTTCCATGTTTGCTGCTGCTATCTTCCTCTTGTATCTGGCATGCTGTTCATGGGTGTGGGGAGATCCCCACTGTCTCTAATGTAATATAACATAAACATTTCTGAGGACCTGCCTATAGTCCCAACCAGTTGGATGTTAAGGCAGGAGGATTATTTAAGTCCAGAAATTTCTGGTCAGACCAAACAACATGTAAGAAAAAGTATGTTTGTGTGTCTGTGTTTCGTGGTGTCTATGTGTTTGTGTACATATGTGTGTGTTGTACATAGTGTGTGTGTGTTCATGCACCTAAATGTGGTTGTGTTTGTGTATGTGTGAATCCCAGGAGCCAGGCTGACTTGATTTCCCTTTATCTTAATGCTGAAAGGCACAGTCACAGGTTTTGGTGTGCATCATTAGTTGAAACAAAGCTTTGCTATAACTTCAGGTTAGAGTAGATGTTTTGGCAATAGCTATGAGATGAAAAACCCCAGAAAACAATCTAACGTTCACAGGGAGACAGCTGAGATAAAAAAGAAAAAGCAGGGCAATTGTTACTTGCTGACATACTTTCCCTTTCTAGGGCTGGTTGATAACTAAAAGTAATGATTAATTCTTTGTACCCATTCCTACCTTCAATCTCCTGATATAAGAAACTATTGATGAGTGGGTATGCACCCTATAGATTTAAAGTACAGCTGACTGATTTTTATGTATAAATATTTGGTTTCTTATTCTTTTAAGATTACCTATGGTATCAGCTCTTAAGATAATTAATAAAGTGATTGATTCTTTGTAACAGCAATATGTAGCCTGCCAACAAAACAGTTGGCTAAGAAAAAAAATGCTTTCTGCTTGCTCATGGTCTGTTAATCTTTTCCAATATACTTAGATGTAAATGTATGTAGGTTATCAGCGTGACTTTGTTTTTAATCATTTATAGGAGATGGAAAACATGGTTTTACCTGTATTCATTATAATCATTCACTTGAAAAATAAAATGTAAGCACATTGTGATTCCTATGTTGCCTGAAAGATTTTGTTGGGCTCTATAAGCTGTAGGAAAAATTATACAGTAGAAGAACAGAGAACAAAGAAGGAAACCATTAAGAGAGTGTAACTGTCTTTTCCCCTAACCTCCTCAGATAGAAAAGTGTAGTAGGTGTCACCTCCATGGATTCCTTTTGGACCCTGAATTGATGAATGCTGACCCCCAAAGCAGCAATAAGAGGTCTCCTAAACATCATTCATTTTTTCGTTTTTGTAAAGAGATACCCAGACTGGTCCAGTGCTCACATGACCTTGCTTTGGGTTAGTAATAGAAGATTGTGATTATGCTTCTTTGTGGGCACTGACTAATGCTCTCTGCCATACACTATCTCTTCAAGGGGATGGTTTAAGATGCTCATTTCACAAATAAGAAAAATTGAGAACATTTGGAAACATTCTGAACTGGGAAAAGTTTAACATCCCATGAGATCCTGGCTGCCATAATGATCAGGACATTTTAAGAGATGGAACCACCTACCCCTGTGGCCTCAAGCAGAGCTGCAGTTATCCTGGTAAATGACCCACAGGAAGTTTAACTAGCCCATGCTAAACAACTAGAGGTTGTTGGTTATAGTAGAGTGCTCCATTCTCAGAGTCTCTGGTAACTGAGATGTTGATACTTCTTCCTTCTCCCTGGCTGAGGTCCCTCTCCTACACTCTATAGATCAGAACACTACCTATCCCCTTCTCATCCCACCTAACATTTCAAGGGTTTTGTTCCTCAAGATGACTCTTAAGGATGCCTAAGAAGTACCAGGTTCATCAAAAGATGCTCATGTCCCTGTACATTCCCATGGGCTGCAGGAAGCAGAGATTTCTTTACAAAGCTGAAGTATCTAGAGTCCCAGTCATGCCTAGGGACATGGGGACTTGAATTACTGTCACCATTATAATTGGAACTCAGGACTCCTGAGTCCAAGTGCAAGTCTATTCTGGAATATGTGTCAGAGTGTCCAGCCCTCTTCTAGTTTATACTAAAGGTCAAGTGTAAACAATGTCAGTTGTCATATTCTTTCCTCTCATCCAGATAGTTCTGTCCTCCATCTCCTGGGTTGAGGCAGTGATCACTCATCAGTAGGTCTCCCTCATGGCCTCTGGGTCCTCACTTCTTTTCTCCCCGATTCTACTGACTTACAGGTCCTTGCTGTCCTCACCATCAGCTCCTTCCAGACTCTGCCTTGCCTCTGACTGTAGCGATCTCCATCCTGGGGAATCTCACCACATTCTCTCTCTCCCTAGACATCTCTCTCCTCTACACAAGTGCCACTTGTTCCTCCTCAGGTGTCAAATGAGTCCTGTCATCAAACTCTTACACAGGAGAGACAAAATATTCTTTTTTCATGTAGAAAAGACTAATAGTGTTTTGGCACAGGATTTCCCTAGAGCCACTAAACTCTCTTCCTGGCTCCTCATGAACCTAGAGTGTAGTACCCACAAGTTCCTGGTGAGACTGGGAACAGACTCCAGTCTTCCCACAGTCTCTTCCACTCTGGTGGCAGGAATGTCTTATCCTGTGCTTGTCACTACAACATATAACAGCCACCGGGTGGTGGTGGCGCACGCCTTTAATCCCAGCACTCAGGAGGCAGAAGCAGACGGATCTCTGTGAGTTCGAGGCCAGCCTGGTCTACAAGAGCTAGTGCCAGGACAGGCTCCAAAGCTACAGAGAAAATCTGTCTCAAAAAACAAAACAAAAAAGCAAAAACAACATATAATAGCCTTTGTTAAGATAATGTTGGAATCAGAGTCCTAGGCCAGATGGTTACTGTTGTTGTTTAAATAAAAATGCCCCTGGGTGGGATTTCCCTCTGCATGCTGTGAATATGTTTTATTGCCATTGACTAATAAAGAAGCTCCTTTGGCCTATGGCAGGTCAGAATATAGCAAGGCAGGAATTCCAAGCAGAGATAGAGGAGGAAAAAGGTGCATTCAGGGAGATGCCATGCAGCTGCTGAAAGAGAAAGATACCCGGAACCTTTCTGGTAAGCCACAGCCTCGTGGTGACACACAGATTAAGAGAAGTGGGTTAATTTAAGATACAAGAGCTAGCTTGGAATATGCCTATATGACCCTTATAGGCTCTCATATTTTAACTCTTGGTCCACAGTTGATGGGGTTTAGGAAGTGTGGCCTTGCTGGAGGCAGTATGCCACTCGGGGTATGTGACACTTCTAGTTCACTCTGTAGCACCGTGCTTGCCTTTGAGGATGAGTTCTCGGCTTCCCCATCCTGCAGCTGCCATGGCTCTCTGCTATGATGGACTCTTATCCCTCTGGAACCATCGGTCAAAATAAACTCTCTCTCCCACCAGCTGCGTGGTTGTGTGTTTATCACAGCCACTGTAAAGGAACTGTTGCAGTTGCTCCCCTGGGAGATTTCCTTTTCCTCTGCAGGGCAGGAATTGTTAGAGTAGGCAAGGAGTTAAGGAATGGAGAGAGCACACAGATTCTCAAAGAGACAACATTAAAAGTTGAGTCTACCTTCATATTTATTTGAAAACAAAACTGAACTGTGGGCAGATGACAGCAATTTAAATTAGGTTCTATCTATCGAACCAATTTAGTTCAGAGGTTTAGTTTCTTTTCTTTTAAGTCTTTATTTATTCTTTGGTAACTTCACACATAATTATGGCATGTTTGGTTCAAATGTAACTTTAAAAAGGGGAAAGATAACATCTCACTACGGAGTCCTCAAAATAAATAAGTGAACAACTGAGCACTAAACTGGCCCCAAGGCTGATGGGGAAACTGATGGCAGTAAATAAGATCAGCTGTGATAGTAGACATAAAATATGGAAGCTATAAAGCCAAGGAAAGCTAAAAAGGGCAAACTTGCTGCCATGTATGTAATTAGCTGCCCCCTATTCCAGGCCCGCATCCGGAGTTAGGGGCCTTGGGGTGACAGCAATGGTAATTATGAGGAATGGAATGCAGTTATTACTTCACAGGGTTGAGAAAGGGAAGCCTTTTCCACACCCAAGGCTCGAGTCTTTGTGGGCCCAGCACACTTCATGCTAAGTCCCATAAGACTGGTTCTTGACTCTTTTCTTAAAAATAAAAAGTTTATTGCATTTTATGTATTTACTCTTGCCCCATCTGTCTCTATGCCTGTGTGTGTATCTCTCTCTGTGTCTCTCTTGCTCTCACTCTGTCTCTCTGTCTCTGTCTCTCTCTCTATCTGTGTGTGTGTGTGTGTGTGTGTGTGTGTGTCTTTGTCTCTGAGTCTCTCTGTGTGTCTGTTTATCAGCATGCATATGGAAGTCAGAGGACAACTTGTGGGATTCAGTTCATTTTCAGTATGGTGCTCCTCAGGGAATCCCACCCAGCAGGAGGCACTGGGCTCCCATCTTCCCTAGCTAGCAGCTGGTGCCTGCTTGTCTGAGTGCTTTTGAGTTTATCTTGAAGTTGAAAAGTTGCAGTTGACTATGTGACTGAGCCCTGCCATCTGGAAAGGGAGGGGCGCATTTCAAGCCTCAGGAGGATGGGGAGTTTGGTGGAGATTATGCCAAGATTGTACCTCCTTGAAAAACTCAGCCAATGAGAAATTCAGGGGCAGGGAAACGCAATCAGCAACATATGAACCAGTTTCTTGCTTCATTTTCAGGGGGCCGATGCCTACTTTGCCTGATCATAATAGTTCACTTTACTGCTCTGAGTCTCCAGTGCCTTAAAATGATTTTGTTCTTTCAATTTCATGTATATGATGTTTTGCCTGTATGTATGTCTGTGCATCATCTGTGTACAATGCACAAGGAGGTCAGGAGAGGACATCAGATCCTCTGAGACTGGAGTTATGAACATCGGAGTGCATGTGGGTGCTGAGAATCAAACCTGGGTCCTCTGTTAGAACAGCCAGTGCTCTTAACCACTCAACCACTTTCCAGCTCCTGCAGGACTCTTACTATGAAGTGAGGATCATCATTTCCTCAACACTGTTGCCTTGTAGGTGCAGGAGATTGAATTTGGGTCATCAGGCTTGGTAGCAATCACCTTGAACCACTGAGCCATCTTACTGGCCCTGGTTCTTTGTTCTTGTCCCAATTCGCCTGCCCTGCCTACTTGTAAGTTTACTACTCTCCTGAACTCTTTTTTTCTACTAAAGTTTACTTGGAATTCCTTCTGGTTTCTTTAGCTAAGTTCTCCAAAGACAGTCTTAAATCTTAGGCAATTTTATCCAAGGACCAGGTGTTTTGGAACATTCTTGGGTGTTGCCCTGCTGGTCTTTCTTTTGTCAGAAGAATCTACTCAAGTTTAGGGTCTATGAGCATTAGGGGAAGACATACTTTTACCTTTATGTTAAAACAAACAGGTGGCTAATGGGTCCTTGGGTCAACTCAGGTAGAAGTGGTGACTGGGCAAGGAGCAGCCTCCTGTGTGTCAGCCTAGGCCCTTGAGTGTTTGTGACCTACAGACCTTGACACATACTGTTCTGGGCCATGAGACCTAAAGGCTTGTCTTGACAAACTATTTTTAAAGATTTATTTGTCTGGGCCTGGTGGAAGATGCCTTTAATCCCCACACTCAAAGGCAGGGCAGGAGGATCTCTGTGAGTTCTAGGACAGCAATGGCTACATAGTAAGACCCTGTTTCAAAAATGCAAACAAAACAAAGAATTATTTTTACTTTATGTTTGTTAATGTTTGCTTGACTCTGATTAAGTGCAGTTTGTTATGAGTTGCGGCAGCCTGGTACCCGGTGGCTAGAGTTATAGCTCTTGAGTTGCAGATGCTGGAGAGCCTCAGTTCCTAACCTTTTGTTAGGTCGCTGGGACTTG
The DNA here is from genome assembly GCA_004026605.1 of Ondatra zibethicus. NCBI lineage: Eukaryota > Metazoa > Chordata > Mammalia > Rodentia > Cricetidae > Ondatra > Ondatra zibethicus. The sequence continues at coordinate 54,467 of PVIU01002546.1, read as the reverse complement.
CCATGGCAGGGGACCGTACCCACAGCTCTTCCCAGTTTCAGTCTTTCTGTGACAACCCAGCTCCTGTCCTTCCTGCTCTCCACTGGGCCTGTCCTGACCACTCCGGAACTGCTAAGTGAGCTGAGGGCTGTCAACCATGGGGTTCTCCTGAGACTTGCAGATTTGGGGATCATCGTGCAGTCACTAGGTCCTTTTATTGAAGTTTGAGCCTCAGGCTTTTGTCTGTTCATAATCTTAATGCTCACTCATCGTCTCAGCTCGCTCTAGCTGTGAGAGTCACCAGTTCAGCTCGTTCTAGCTGTGATAAGTCACAAGTAGACAATTGAAAAACAAATAGGAGAGGCTTTTATTGAGGATTACAGCTCTGCATGGAGGCAGGTGTACAGGGGAGGGGACTGCCTGTCTGACAGTGAAGCTGAAAGCCAAGTCTCTCCTCTAGCTAGAAGATCGCTGTGATGTGTCCACAGCTTCTAGACCCTACCAGTAGCAGCTTTTCCTTTGTGGACTCTAGTCCCACCTACAGGCCTTGGATGTACAGTCTCCCTTTTATCAATCATGAACTGGCTGCTGAGTCTCTGGTCTCTGGCAGACGGGCTTCCCGGAGGCTGGAGTGAGAATAGCTGGGTCTTGAGGCAAGGTCACTCAGAACTCACTGAAGCTCATCATAGCTACAGGGAAGTCTCCCACAGCCAGTGGAACTTGTCGTGACTAAAGCATGGTCTCCTGAGCACCAGTCCTGGCTTTAGCGATCAGTCTCAGCTACATAGCAAGTTTGAGGCCAGTCTGGGATACAGGATATCCTGTCTTAAATTACAACTAACTAACTAAATGGTAATTGTTGATGGACATCTATCGTTCAAGATATCTGGGCAGAAGTGCAGGTTCTGACAGCTGCCAATCAAAGGGTCGAAACAGCTACTCCCTAAGAACCTACCTGTCCTGGCTAGTTTTATGTCAACCTGACACAAGCTAGAGTCATCTGAAAGGAAGGACCCTCAATTGAGAAAATGTCCCCACAAGATCCAGTTTTAAGGTATTTTCTTAATTAGTGATTGCCAGGGGTAGTCCCAGCCCACGGTGGGTAGTGCCATCGCTGGGCTGGCGGCCCTGGGTTCTTTACGAAAGCAGGCTCAGCAAGCCAGGGAAAGCAAGCCAGTGAGCAGCATCCCTCCATGGCCTCTGCATCAGCTCCCGCCTCCAGTGGTCCTGCCCTGTTTGAGCTCCTGTCATGGATTCCTTCACTGATGAACAGTGCTATGGTAGTGCAAACCAAATAAATCCTTTCTTCCCCAAGTTTCTTGGGTGCTGGTGTTTTATCAGAGTAGTAGTAACCCTGACTAAGACACACTAGTTTAACTAAAGGAAAGCCAATATTAAAGGGTGCCTACAAGAAAGGCCTATTGTGACACTGATGTTTTTAACTTTATTTAACAGGGCTTAAGTGCTTAAGCAAAGTCTTCTAGAGAGTTGAGCTCTTTTATCTGTGTCCATCGGAAACTGAGAAGACAACAAAAACCAGAGCTATGGAAAGGAGAACCTAGTGAACTCAAGCCCTGCAAGGTCACTTTGGAATGTAGGAAGCTTCACGGACTTCTGGGACCCAGAGAAGCAGCAATGGAAAGAAGCAGGTTCTGAGCCTAGGATTTTATTCGGCCGTTTCTAGGAATGAGTCCTGTGTTTTCCATTCCGGACAGAAACTCTTGCATCAGCAATCCTCCCATCTCAGGGTGTTGAATAGCTAGTACTACTGCTGTATGTGCCCCACCACTAGCTCAAAAATCGGAGGTGAACTACGCTTCTCTGTTGGTATAAAGACAAATACTGAGCCTAGTTAAGAGTTATGCTGGCTTAGTTTTGGCAGTTGTAGGTTCTCTGCCAAGATTCATGACTTACTAGCCCTGGGTAGTTGGCTAGGTTTTTGAATACCAGGAATGTTTTCCCTTTTATTGGGTAGATCCTGAGTTCCATTAGAGGACTGTTGGCTACTGCCAAGGTGTGCATGCCACTACGGCACCCTTGGGGTTATTGTACCATCAAGTTCACTCCTCTTTACAGTAGAGGAGAAGGAGACCGTCACAGAAAACCACAACCAATTAAAATGGAGAGTTGTGGAGCCCAGCTGGGATGGATACATGTCCAAGATAACTCCTACATCCAAGGCTCAGGAAACATTGGGGAAGGGGGGACAGAAAAAGGGTAAGAGCCAGAGGATCAAGGAGTTCTCTATGAGATTGTGTCTCCTGGGAATGTCAGAAGTTACACCCATAAAGTCTCACTTATGTGTCCGCCTACACAGGAGATTAATAAGGACAACAATAGACACGCCAAAGTGGACGGGGGAAAGCCCAGGATGCCTCAGTCCTATACCCAGAACTACAGACAACTAAGGAATGCTGAGAGTGGAAGAGATAGTCTTCCTCTGGGAGGAGCACACTAATTGGCTATGCAAAACCAAATGGTCAACCCTGACAGCAAACATACAAGTAGCACTACAGAGACTGAGCAGGTTATATTTTTATATATATGTATAGATGTTACAAATATGAATGCATTTGTGTGTGTATATACATAAGCACATATGCATGTAGCAAAAATTAATGGAAAAAAGAGACCATGCATTTGAAAGAGAGCAAGAAGGGGTATGTGGAATGGTTTAGATGGAAGAAAGGTAAGGGGAAAATGGTATAATTATAATTTTAAAAATAAAAAAGTATTTTTAAGTTGAATAAGGAGGAAGATAGAGGGTCAAGATGAAGGAAAGTCAGTGAAATTACTAAAGGATCCGGAGACAAAGGGGAGTGCCCCTCATCAATGATCTTAGAAACTAATTATTCCATACAAAACCTCCCATTGGTGTGCCCATTGCATTCTGGTCAACTCTACATGAACTTCCTGGCTTTCATTCCCTTCCTGCTGAACGCCCACTTCCCTGCATCTCTGTTGTCTCCCCAGGTCGTTTCTCTATAGCTCCCCGCACAGGCAGATATCCCTCTAGAGGCCTGGGTAGGCTCAGCCTGGCCCTAGTAGTCTGTATGTGAGGAACTCAATTAATAAAAACAAGGCACCATGTGGGGTCCCTGGTGCCGTCTTCCCTCAGAGACAGACCCTGTACCAAGTTTGCATCTTCCTCCCCAGTGGCAGTCACATTGGTGATTTATCTCCCAGGGCCTGAGTTAATAGGTACCAGGCCTCGGCCAGGGCCTTTATTTTTCCCCTCAGCCTAGACTCCTGGGAGATACCAAACACTCCTTCCTGCAAGCAATTTCTATTTACTGTTAATTAGCCTTTGGGGAGTCAACTCTTGGTGTGCCAATTAAAACAGCTTAGAAAAGTTTGCATCAGCTCAGCGAATGTTGAAACAAATGGTCATCCTTCAACCCTGCACCGATCCCCAGACAGTGTTCTCCCCAGAGGGACCAGGGCCGTTGGGGTCTCACGAATCACCTCTGTTAGATGTTACATCAAGGTTATAAACCTATCAGGCTGAAAGTCTGCCACAAAAAGCGGAACCTCCCTGCCATAGGCTGGCCATTACAACTTCCAGAAGTTACTGTTCTGTGGTATTTTGACTTCTGGTGTTTCAGGACAGTCACAAAGCTTTCTGGAAGTTTCTCTTATGTAAAGTCAGTGGACCTTCAGTAGATCACATTGTTCTGGGCATTGCCCCTTTGCTACATGGGCCTTGGAAACTGGCTTTGTCTACTTACTAAACCCTGAGTCCTTATAAACCTGACTGTTTAGACTGAGTCCTTACATGTACAACTGAGCCTGTTTTCAAACAACTACCTAGTATCTGTCCTTAGTTATGTGGGGGGGGGAGGGCACAATTACTGGGGGGAAAGAGGCTGACAAAATCCTGGGCATCTTGTACTCTAGAAAGGGAGAGTTCAAAGAAGAGGGAAGGGTGAAGCAGAAAAGAAGATAGAAAAGAGGGATAAGACATGTCAAAAAGACAGCCCCCAAAACAGAGATGCTCCCCATGGCTAACCAGGCAACAGACAGTGTACCACAGGTTGAGCATCCCAAGTCCAAAAACTGAAATCTTAATATTCCCCTCAAATCTGAATGCCAACATGATACAGATATTTTACAGGTGACCTCATGTGGTCGGAAGGAAACAAAACAGGCACATTACATATACTGTGTAGTTGCCCCCAGGCTGCATATGCAGACCAAAATCCGTGAAACCAAAGAGTTGCATGTTTAGACCTGGATTCCGTCTCAGAGTATTTTGTTATACATATGTAACTATTCCAAGATTAGAAGACTTTTGAAACACCAAATACTTCTGATCCCAAGCATTTTGGGAAAGAGGGATATTAGATGTGATCGTGATTCAAAATAGGAAATTAACATCGGTAAGTCCATACTGACTAGACAAGCAAAAGAACAAACACATGAACAGGCGACAAGAGACAGGTCTCTAACAGATGTCCCCTTTGTGTCCTGCAGAGTGTGGAGCTCAGTCCTTTCCTCTCCTATGTAAGGCAGCTGGAATGAGTGTCTTGGTACAGAGGGGGTTCTTTCCCAAAGTCATAACAATACTATAATTATGAAGTTATCAGACCCAAATAGAATAATTATTGGATGAAATGTCTGCTCAAGATTCTCAAAACAATTGAGAATGTGAAAGGCAAGGAAAGATTGACAAAAGGAAAATTCAAAGGGTGTGGGCTCAATTGTCCCTTGTTCTGAAATAGCTTTTTTTTAACCATTGAGATGTGTTTTCTTTAATTATAAATTAGCAAAAATTAAATGCCAAGATAGGTTTATACATAGCTATAGGATTAGACTAATATACAAAACCATACATGTATCTCTATTTAGATATAAATACACATTATAAGGTTTCAATAATCAAACCCATGAACAGTCTAAAAGTTCTGCAGATTAGAATAGCAAGTCTAGAAATACATAAAGATGAAAGATGATGGAGCAGCTATCCAGGGTCCAGCATTCGAAATAACCAGCGGAGGCAGAAGACATCAGAGGAAAACTGCAGATGGGGAAGTGACTCCTTATATAAAGGCTCCTCGGCCAACACCAAACACTCACTTCTCACCAGAGGCTGTGGAAGCCAGATGAAGTGGACAGTATCTTTGCAGACCAACAGACATGGTGACACATGTCGATAATCCCTGTATTCAGGAGGTCAAGCCGCATATCATGAGTTCTAGCCCAGCCTAGGCTACATAAGGAGTTTCAGGCTACTCCTACCTACTTAGCAAGATATCACCTCTAAAATCCAAAGGTATATAAAAATAAAACAAACTAAAGGAAAACAAAACCTTAGAATTATTATTGGAAATTACTATGCTTCTAGAATAAAGAAAATTAAGATGTTTCTAGATTAGCAGAAGCCAAGAAGTGTGTTTTCAGTAAATAATAATAATATTTATTATATTAATATAATAATTAATAAAAGAAGTAATAAGAGGAAACCTTCGGGCTAAAATGAAAGTGTACTAGACAGTGATGATGGCAACACACAGGGCAATGACTGTTGTACTTGGGTCAGCAATTCTCCCTTTCTATGTGATCCAAAAGGCCAATGAATAAAATAATAATTATAAATTTATATTAGTTGCCATACAATATATAAAGATGAAATATGTGGGAATAAAAGAGACATAAAGGAACTCATTTGAACCCAAGATATCTTAATTTGAATCTTAAGTTGACTTTATTCAGGCAAGGTTGTTATAAGATCATGATGCTAATTACAGCTTCCAAAGTAATCATTAGAAAACAACTTAAAATATACAGAAAGGGAGAAGAGGGGATCAAAGCAGAATGATATGAAAAAGAACCAACTAAATAACAAAAAAGGACAATAATAAAAGTTGAGAAACAGGATAAGACATGGAAAAAAACAACTTAATGGTAGAAGTAAACCCTTTTTGGATGGTAATCATAGTAAGTATAAGTGACTTAATTATTGACAAGCAAAGATGTGTTCCAAAATATCCCCCCCACTCAAGCTCATGCATACATCTATAATAAAACACAGTGTGGGGGAAAGGACATCAATTAGTAAGGAAATTGTTAGGAAGAAAGGTGGGGTGAGTGAGAGGATGTGGGATGCAAAAATGCCCCAAACTCAGTATTGGCGTGTATGAGATTGCCAAAGAAAATAAAATCAAAGATGGCATATGAACAAAGAATAGAATCCACCTGTAAAATTTATCCTGCTACATGAAGAACTCTAAAATTTGGGGAGGGGATTTCTTTCATAGCCAAAACTCATTCACTGTAAAGGATCTTGCTATTATCAACAACAACTTCAAAAAAAATTGCTCTAAATATCTGGATAAGAGGACGGGGGAAAGATGGCTCAGCAGGTAAAGATACTTGCTGCCCAGGCAGATAACCTGTGTTGGGTTGATCCCCAGAACCTAAGTGGTGGAAGGAGAGGACCAGCTCCTGCTGCTGTCCTCTGACCTGCATGTGTGCACTCCCACACATGTATACAGGAAGGAACGCAGGAAGGGAGGGCACGAGGGAGGAAGGAAGGATAAAATGAGGCTAGGTGGACAGAGCACTTTGCCGGGCATATGAGAAGCCCCAGTTTCAATCCCCACCACAGCAATAAAATAATAAAACAAAATAAGAAGATTGAAAACAGCATGCTCACATTAGTTGATGATGCCTGGGCAAAATTATCCAGTGACAACAGGGTCACCATCACATCATTGTTTGGGGCTTGAAAAGTGGCTATGTTCTGATAGAAGTATAAATATAGTAAACACTTGAGCTGGAGAGAAGGCTAACGGGTTAAAAGGCACTTGCTGCTCTTCTAGAGGACCAGGATGGACTCCTGACACCCACATGGTACTTATCACTGTCTATAATTCCAGTCCCAGGAACTCTCCTGGCCTCCTCCATTGTCGCACATGTGGTGCATAGACTTACAAAGACAAACACTCATATGCTTAAGAAATAAAAACAGACAATGGTAAAACCTGTATTTCTGAGGGTTTTCACTTTCTGTTTTGTTCTTACTACGTTTCTCATAGTGTTCACAGCTGGCTCTGGTGTATAAGCTACTTCATCACCCCTGTGCATCCTCCTCTCTGCCCCTCCTCTCACAGGCTTCTCAAATAACACCTAAGGGAAGGGAGGCGAGGTGGACATGTTTGTACAATTGCTTCAACAGGGATTGGTTTTATTGCAATATTCTCAGTGTTCAGACAGAATGCAAACAATGAACTCTTAGCACGGGTCCCTAATGGGGACCTCTAAGGAATGGGCCCTAGGGGTACCCCAGTGTGTCATCCATAGTTATGGCAACCCTGATCTCCAGGGATGGCAGGTCTATTTACTCTCATCACCAAAGCTGGGCCATAGGGAGTCATACGTCTCTTCCTAGATGTTCTCCAGCGGTGAAATGTCCCACAAATGAACTGACCCAAATCCAGCATCAAACATGGAATCCACAAACATGAGAATTATGTGAAAGTTACCGACAGCATAGACAAGAGCAAGAAAGGCATGCTGACCAGGCAGGTGAGGCCCTACTACCTCAACAGCAAACAGAGTCACCGACGGGGAGAACCAGGTCCAGAACCAGAGGAAAAGCTCTTGGTCAACACTCAAACCTTTCTCGGTCACCAGGAACAGGCAGTCTCTCTGCAAGGCAAGATTCCAGACAGGAAAAGGAAGCCATCAACTTAGGTTAGCAGGGCGAGGCTCAGAGACTGTAGCTTACTGAGAAGCTTGGCCAGAAGTATATAACCAAGAAGAGGGGAGGCATGCGGAGCATGAGGAGGAAGAGAAGTGCAGAGAAGGAGAGGATGGGAGGGGAGAGGGAGAGGAGAAGGAGAGAGAGGGAGAGAGAGAGAGAGAGAGAGAGAGAGAGAGAGAGAGAGAGAGAGCCCACACTAAAAGATAGTCTCCAGGTAAGATGCTTCAAATGCCTTGCTTTTGTTTTTCTACATCCATCCATTGTTACCTGTGATCACACATGGAATGTGCTCAAGCTACATGGTTACTATTCTAGCCATCTGCCTTGGTTTTAGAAGCTGGTCCAGGTAAGATGAGCGCACATCTCTGCAGTATAGTCTTGTTTTCATTAATTTCATTCACAGTAACGGGCACCTCATTGCCTCCATTTTACATAAATCTTTAGCCAACCCCAAAGAGGGTTCTCCCCATGCTTCCCCTGCTGCTTCTTTCTTATTTTCCTCCCAGCTCCTTTGGTCTCCTTTCCTGCTGAAACACCAGTAATTCTCTCAAGGATGCTGTAGTCTTATTTTACCTGACCCCTGCCTCTGGATATTTCTTCTGCGGGGAGTATCTTTTAAATACACTGTTTATACATTTGCCAATCAGTAACTCGCTTTCTTCCAGAGAGAAATAATCCAGGGGCTGTAGCGATGGCTCAGTAGTTAAAAGCATTCCCTGCTCTTGCAGAGGACCTGAGTTCAGTTCTCCCGGGCACCTGTGTTAGGCGGCTCACAACAAACCAGGAGATCCAGTGCCCTCTCCTGACTACATAGGCACGTACACTCACTTGCACACACTCACACGGAGACTCACATAATTAAAAACAAATAAAAAATTCTTAAAAATATTTCCTACAATTGTACCTGCTCCTCTTGGTATGTAGGAAGTGAGAGGAGCTTGTACAGAGCTGGAGTCGTTGACCAACAGCGGTGACCTGGGGTTAAACAGCTTTGTGGCAGATAAAACGCAAAGAGTTGAAAACCACTAGACAGACCTATCAAAGCCGAAGAACAGCCCAAATTCTGAGAACATAGCAGAGCCTCAAATACAATCTGCACATCTGTAGGACAGCATTTAATAAACAATTTTCCATGTGGTTAAACTGTCAACAAATGGCAGCTGTATGAAATACAGCATAAAGGTAGCCAGATGGGCTCTTAAACCCGTAATTGCCAGTGCTGAGTAGCGTAATAGGGGAGGATAGCTTGAGTTCTTGTTATCAAGTCCAGCCTGGGTGCAGTAGCAATATCTTGTTTCAAAAAACAAATAGCTTGAACAAACACATAAACATACATGTGTGTGTTTATATAGTAAAAGGAAAATCACAAGATTGTCCTGAGTTCTTCTTTCTAGTAAGCAATTTATTTTTTGTTTTGTTTTTTTTCGAGACAAGGTTTCTCTCTAGCTATGAAGCCTGTCCTGGAACTAGCTCTTGTAGACCAGGCTGGCCTCAAACTCACAGAGATCTGTCTGCCTCTGCCTCCTGAGTGCTGGGATTAAAGGCGTGTGCCGCCACCACCACCCGGCTTCCTATAGGTTTTTTTATCCATAAGGTGAATTATATTCCTTCAATCATTATACTAAGTTTAAATATTGTGAAAGAAAGCAAACAAGTTTGGAACAAGCCAATAGGAGTAGTTTACAAAACTACAGCCACTCATAAATAAAACATGTAGAAATGAACCAGGATTTTGTTTAAGATACAAAAGAGACAATTCAGTTTTAGTTCATTCTCAGCCTATCACTAAACTGCTTCAAACAATATGTCTTTGCTCAAATGTTAGCAAATGATCTGACTGCATGATAAAACTGTTTTCCACAGACATGGATGGGGACAATCAGACAATGGTCACAGAATTTCTCCTCCTCGGACTCACTGGACAATCAGAGAAAGAAGAGATTGTGTTTGGGATGTTTTTGTGGATGTACTTGGTCACCATCTCTGGGAACCTTCTCATCATCCTGGCCATTAGTTGTGACCCTCATCTCCAAACACCCATGTACTTCTTCTTGGCCAACCTCTCCAGTGTTGACATTAGTGCTCCATCTGTCACTGTCCCCAAGGCTCTGGTGAACCATGTGTTGGGAAGCAAGTCTATCTCTTACACAGAGTGTATGATTCAGATCTATTTCTTCATAGCATTCAGCAACATGGACGGCTTCCTCCTGAGTGTGATGGCCTATGACCGCTACGTGGCCATTTGTCACCCACTCCACTACACCCTGATGATGAGGCCCAGACTCTGTGTCGTCCTGGTGGCCATATCATGGGTCATCACAAACCTGCATGCTCTCTTGCACACTCTCCTCATGGTTCGACTCACCTTCTGTTCCCACAATGCAGTGCACCACTTCTTCTGTGACCCCTACCCAATCCTGAAGCTGTCTTGTTCTGACACCTTTATTAATGACTTGATGGTCTTTACCGTGGGTGGACTGGTATTTCTGACACCATTTACATGCATTATTGTTTCCTATGCCTACATCTTTTCTAAGGTTCTTAAGCTACAATCTGCCCATGGGATAAGGAAAGCCCTGTCCACATGTGGCTCTCACCTCACTGTGGTCTCCCTTTTCTATGGGTCAATCCTGGGCATTTATATGCACCCTTCATCCACCTACACAGTACAAGACACAGTGGCCACTGTCATCTTCACAGTGGTGACACCCATGGTCAATCCCTTCATCTATAGCCTGAGGAACCGTGACATCAAAGGAGCCCTGAGGAAGATAATGCTTAGATCTTAGTTTTTGAAAAATTTAGAACTGAGAGAATTCCTGGACATCACGAGTTTGTTCATCTTTACAGAGGAACCCATGTAGCTAGGTCGACAGCTTACTGGGATGACTCCTGGGGTTAGGACTATGTGATCAGGGTCACCCTTTTAAATCTGAGGTTGACAAGAGATCATTGTCTCCTAAACCTGTAATTTGTAATGTCTTTAAAGGCTTGGTTTTAAAGCAATCACTTAATAGGCAAGAAAATTTGAAGTTTAGAGGTATTTGAAATTATTTATTTGGGTAAAGGTCCAGCAACTGCCTAAGGCAAGGCTCCCACAATGAACTAGGAATCTTCTCTGAAAGTAGACTTTATAGCTGACCCTCTTCAGAGTTGCAGCTCCCTAAAGACTTCCGTCCGTTATCCTGGCGACTGACATAGAAAGGTTAGTTTGCCTGGGTCTGAGCAACCGTGAGCTGTTAATTAGGGAATGGTCATCTGTGTGGTATAAGTTTCTTCACTGCTGTAGGGAACAGAGGAAGCCGTGACTGAATGGGTACTGTTGACATGGGTTCAGTCACAAGGAGGACTCCAGTCTTAGCCCCATGAGATTGGCAGGTAAGGCTCAACAGGGCTGGCAAAACTTTGGTTGGGACTCCAAGTGTGAGAGAGTGACCAGTGTGTGCAAAGATGAGCAACTACAGCTTCCTCCTCCAGCCTGTTTATGACCTGAGACTGCTCAATACAGACCCGCCTAGGGAGACTAGCTAACCCCTCCCCCTGGGGTGTGCATAGGAAACACACTTGAGGTTCTGGGTTGTGCTGGTGAGTAGGTGCCCTCTATCAGAGTGAGCACCCTCTCCTGATGATCCCAGCTTTCCTTTAAATGCGTCCGTACTTTCTTCATTGCCTTGCCACCCCAGTCAGGGTTCCAGGAGCCAAGCTGCAACAGATGACAGTGCATCGCTATTCGGGTGACTCTGCCTGTGTCTCAGCACCCATCACAGCTCAGGATATGGCTCTTGCTGAGCTCCCCCACGTACACACATACACACAGACAGCCCGACTTTGTGGCGTTTCACTACTTAACACAGGTACGAGACAGGAATGAGCAACAGAAGCTGCAGACAGCATCTGTGTCCCAGGCAGAGTCCTTGGTGTCCCTTCACTTCTCTGCTGGAAACAGAGATGATCTTAAAGCTGAAGTGTCCAGCATGACTATAGAACCCCAGAGCCCCATGAATCACCTCCCTCTCAGTCCCCCTAAGTCTGCATTCCACAGCTAGGCCCATCACTGTCTACCAATGTCCCAGGCTGCTCTTCCTCATATAGGCTCAGTTTGCAAACTCCCAGGAATTATTATGGTTTTTCTGTAGTACCACTGGTGATGCATGGCAGAAGCAAAGCTCTCTTGACAGCAGATGACTCAGTTCTGGGCATTGCCTTTATGATTCCTGGGTTCCATCTATTTGGTGGACTCTGAGTCCTCTACCTGGCTCCCGGGACTATGCATGATTCTTATCCATTTTCAGCAGGTCACCCTAGACTGCTGCATCCATTATTTTTCTGTTGCTATGATAAAATGCCCTAACCAAAAATGACTTAGAAGAGAAAGAGGGGTATTTTCAGTTAAAGTTCCCCAGAGGTTACAGGCCATCATGGAAGGAAGAACATTCAGAGATATCACGTCATCCCCACAGAGAACACACAGAGGGAGAACAGGAAGTAGAGACAGGCTATGAAACCTCAACGCCTGTCCCCAGTGACATACTTCCTCCATAACCTTCTGAAAGAGGGCCACCAATGGAGACCAGGTGTCAAAATACATGAGCCTGTTGGGGACATTCCTCATTTACGCCATTACAGCAGGGAATGTAACTCAGCATGGAAATGTGTTAAGTATTCTAGAGACCCCAGGCTCTGTCTCCAGTATGGTGCTACTAACCCTACCCTAACCCAACTCAGATTCCAACATGCCATCTGATGTTTGTCCCTAAGTTCAAAATTATGCTGTATTGCTGGTCCAACAGTCCTGGTTTGGGATCTTGGAAAAAAATATTTGCTTTAGGTTTGTGGCACCTTGGAGTATATGTCAGGGAGGGAAGGAAGGAATGGGTTGTGGGAAGACACCCACAAAACCAACCTGAATGAGCTCCAAATGGTCAAAGCTGGAACCATTGAGCAGCAAATAACTACAGTACCACAGTATGAGCACTCTGGGCAGAAAACCCAAACTCTAAAATAATCTTCAAACCTCCCTATTGACAAATACCACCATGATACTACAGGTGGCAAATTCCATAACTGACCTCTCTTGGTTGCACTAAAATATTATAGGGAAGTAACTTTTAGGATATATATATATATATATATATATATATATATGAGTGTGTATGTATGTATTGTATGTATATCACATATATATCACAAATTCATTTCATGTTTATGTTTGGTTTCAATCTAAGTTGTTCTATAATATAGATAAAAATATTTCAAAATCAAAGAAAATCTGAAATACCTTCCATCCCAGGCATTTTGGATCAGGGATATACAGCTTGTATTAGATTGTAACTTAAAATACTAAATAGATTTTTAAAGTTTATACTGTTCAAAATAAGTATTTGAATAAGCAAGGAAATGAGAAGGAAAAGTTTTCCATGTAGAAATTCCAAATGGAATGGTTGTCATCCCAGTCTGTGATGGTTTGGATTAAAAGGGCCCCTGTAGGCTCATGTTTGAATGCTTAGTCCCCGGGGAGTGGAATGGTTTGAGGATTACAAGGATTAGGAGAGGAGACCTTGTTGGAGGCAGTATGTAGCTGGGGTGGACTCTGAGGTTTCAAAAGCTCATGCCAAGTCCATATTCTCTCTCTCTCTCTCTCTCTCTCTCTCTCTCTCTCTCTCTCTCTCTCTCTCTCTGCCTATGGATCAGGATGTAGAAGTCTCAGCTACTTCTCCAGCTCTGGGAGGGAAGGGGTGACTTAGCAACTCATCTTGTGGAGACCAGGAGGTTGAGAAAGTGGACCTGTGCTTTCTCATGGTAACATGACTCCCTCCTTCCACCCTGTTCATTCTGTCCACACCTCCAGCCCATAACTGAAAGGATCCTCTCTGACTCACTGCTTGTAGTTTTTAGACTCTGCCTTACATATCATACCAAAGAGAAATCTTTGGGGAGAGATAAAATGAGAATATGGCTGACAGTAATGGGGGGACTCTTGTGACGGCCTACTATGTTAAATTGGTATTGGATTTTACTAGTAAGTCCCATGAATTACAGGGACACAAATAGAAGAATAAAAAGACTTCTGCTTGTTTCACTCCACCTTATTTGTCACCCGGAACATCTGAGTGAAGGCAGCGAGCTCATTCCATGCACAGGACCGCTTCTAGCAATCCTAAGCCAGGACAGAAAAGGCAGTGCTTTCTGGGCTGTGTCCTTACATCCATTCCAGAGTCCGAGCCTAGGAAAAATACTGCCAGTTTGCACCTGAGAAAGATGCTTCCTGTGACCAGACAAGAAGGTCATCATGACAGTTTTGGCATATTTTATTTGGGAAATAGATGAATCTCAGTTAGTGCCAGAATTTGAACAAACACTGTGAATATGGCTTCATAACTCTGCCCAGAAGAGCAGGAGATATTTTTATTAAAAAAAATCTAGGCGCTGATCGAGAGAGTCTGACACTTCCCCCAAGTACAGCCACAGATGTAATGATAACATCTGCCACATGGCACCTAACATCAAGTGATCCCCTGGAAGCTAGGAAGATATGTTCCAATCCCAACTACTCAGATTGATGCTGTGATGGTCCATCTTCATAGCCAGCTCTTCTGGACTTAGACTCACCTTGGAAACATATCTCTGAGCTTGAGAATGTTTCCATAAAGGTTTCAGTGAGGACGTACCCACCCTGAATGTGGGTGGCATCATCCCAGGAGCTGGGATCCCAGACTGAACAAAATGAAGAAAGTGAGATGGGTACTAACATTGACCTTGCTCTGCTTCCTGGGTGCAGAGGCCATGTGACCAGCTACCTCACACAGCCACCACCATTGCGTCTCACCACAGTTTGATTGTATACCCTCAAACCATGAGCCAAAACAAGCCATTCCTTAAGCTACTTCTGTGAGACATTTTGTCACAGCAATGAGACAGATGCAGAGCTGGACCTGGGTCAGTGACCATTTCCCAGAATTCCCTACCTGTTGTGTGTCAGTCAAATCTCCAATACTTCTTCTTCTTCTTTTTTTTTTTGCCATTTCACCCAACTTCAAAAAATATATATATTCTGAGTACAGGTCTGTTGCCAATTAGGATCTCTGTTTTTTATATCTCTCATCCTTTGATAAGAATAAAAATAAGCAGAAACTATTTAGAAAGGATGTGGCCAGCATCTTCAGTGAATCTACTGGGGTCCAGTAGGTTCCCACAGAGAATGCCCACTATTGACCTGCAGTAGGAACAATGCTTCCCTTCCTTCAGTAGCACTTACGGTCACAGTTCTCTACTTCCTAATGCTGTGACCCTTTAGTACACTTCCTCATGTTGTGGTGACCCCAGCCATAATGTCATTTCATTGTTACTTCATAACTATAATTTTGCTACTGTTATGAATTGTAATGTGAATATCTGATATGTGAACCCAAGGGGGTCCTGACCCACAGGTTGAGAATCACTGCCTTGGGGAGTCAGAGTAAGCAAGGCAAACTCCCTCCTGAATAGCCTGTAATAGGGCACTTTGGGGGTTCTCTCTGTGCTAGACATCATATTCGTATGTATGAAACCACCGACATGTATGAGATGAAACTGTTCCAGCCCAGAGGAAGACAAACCGTGCCACCCAGGAGCCCAGGCACAGCACCCTCACCACACAGCAGTGAGAAAAGAGGGGTTGCCACCTACACAGAGGTGGCCATTGTTGGTCAGCTTTTGCTTTAATTGTTCATAGTTTCATGGCACCGGTCAGACCTGAAGAAGGTAAGGACATGGGGTGGGGGGATCTTGATACATTTTGGACATTGTTTCATTGTGGTTTGAGAGTACTATGCCTCACCAATGAACATGCCTGGAAATGGTGCAGTGGCCTCTTAGGTACACCCTCCCTCAGCTAACTGCAGATCCCACACTCCTAAAGTCCCCGCAGAATTACTCTGTCCTCTGCCCAATGACTCTGTAAAGTGTGCTTCGAACCACTCTACCTAAGACCTCAGGGCCATCCCAAGCCTCATCTATAGCCTTGTTAGACACCTGAGTGGAAAGGAAGCAGACCCCTTTGGGGAGATGGGGGATCCCTCTCCTGATGGGAGCGATGTGGCTGAAGCATCATTTAGGTTTCAGCAAGGGGCTCCAGGGCTGGCAGGTGGAACCACTCATGTCACCATCGGGACCAGAATCCTCTGTTCAGGTGGGCAGTCATGGAACTTCAGTTGCTTCCAGAAAGATGGAGGGGATGCAAGGCCAGAAGGAACCTAGGGAAAGGCATTCAGACCAGCTCAGGCAGTTGGGTAAGAAGAAGGCAGATGGAATTGGAGAGTTTCTCTGTCACCTACGACACCTAGGTCTGAGGCCAGCGTGTTATAGGAATGGACTGTGTCTTGAGCCTGGGATGTTCAGGTTCCTATGTCCTTGTATAAAATTATGAACAGAGATATGTCTCCAGACAAGGACATGGTCTGGAGAAGGAGAAAGACACTTCCAGGTAGCAGGATTGGCTGGGACTGGAGGAAGCTCAAAGGCTCAGGGATGCCCAGTAAAGTGGGACATTTACACAAAGCATGATTCTTCAGCGCGTGATCCATTACGTGTATTATCTGTCCTTGGTTTCTTTCATAGGCTGAACTTTTGGTGCTAAACTCAAATCCAGTGCTTGTGCCTGGAGACCAATACTTAGTCACTGAATTATCCCCTTGGTCCTCTAGATGACCCCTCTCACCCCCTCCTCTCCTGATGCTCACTATTGTCACCAAGACCGGATTGAGGGGAAACTGAGAAGAGCTGCCTGCTCAGGAATCTGATCCTTTCTAGATTAAACTGAAGCCAGGGCAGGATGGGGGCGCCAGTCTCCTCTGTCTTTATCTGCCTCAGTTTCCTCAGGAGCAGCAGAGTGTGGAAGATAGGATGTGGACAGTAGGAGAGGGGTTCACTCAAAGTACAAGGTCCTGACCAACAGAAAGTTGAGATTATTAATGATGGGAGGCAATGCTGACTTTAAAAGAAAATATTTTTCAATTTTTTTCTTTTTTATTTATTATTCTCGCATATATTACATCCTGACTGCACTTTTCCCCTCCCTTCTATCCTCCCAGCCCCTCCCAACCTTCCCTCTCCCCCAATCCACTCCTCCTCTACTTCCTTTCAGAAAAGGGCAGGCCTCCCAGGGATATCCATCAAACATGACACAACAAGCTACAATAAGACTAGGCACATTCCCTCATATGAAGGCTGGATGTGGCAAGCCTGTAGGAGGAAAAGGGTCCCAAAAGCAGGCAAAAGAATCAGAGGTGGCTTCCTGCCCAGGCTCCCACTGTTGGTAGTCCCACAAGAACACCAAGCTACACACTGTATCATAGATTCAGAGGGTCAGATCTTTTGGTGGACACTGCTTGTTCATTTCCCAGCCGCCCAGACCTAAAGTAATCTCACAGAAACTCTATTAATTACAACACTTCTTGGCCAATAGCTTAGGCATCTTTCTAGATAGCTCTTATATCTTAAATTAATCCATTTCCTTTATTTTATATTACTGCTTGGAACTCCCGCCTTGCCCTATTCTGTGCTGCAATAGGCCCAAAGCAGTTTCTTTATTAACCAATGGTATTCACAGCATATGGCCGGGAATCCCAAATCACAGATCCATATAGACTTCCTGATTGTCAATTATTTTTTATTGTATAATATTCTCCACACACTTTCTCTCATAAGCCAAGCAACTTGTACCTGAGACTCTTCATGAGTTTTTGACATATCTCAATTATCGCTCCCTTGCCTTTCTTTCTTTCTTTCTTTCTTTCTTTCTTCCTTCCTTCCTTCCTTCCTTCCTTTACTTTCTTTCTTTCTTTCTTCCTTCCTTTCTTTCTCTTTTTGTCTGTCTTTCATTCTGTCTGTCTCTCCATCCTCCTTTCTGTATGGATGTATATGTATGTATGAGATTTTGAGACAGGTTCTCATACACACCAAGGTTGGCCTCAAACTATGTAGTCAAGGATGATGTTGAACTTCTGATCCTCCTGCTTCCACTTGCAGAGTGCAGGAATCACAGATGTGTGCCACTACTCCTGGTCTGTGCTATGCTGGAAATCAAAGCCAGAACTTCATGGATGCTAGACAAGCACTCTACTAACTGAGCTGCAACCCCATCCCATCCCTCTTTGCCTTGCAGCATTCAGTTGCAGGTCTCTTTGGAGCTTTCTGGAATACAGTAGTGTCACCAAAGGTCAGGGTCTGGTCCTGTATTATCTGATGGTCTGACAGGGACCAAACAGCATACTTCATGTGCACATCCTTGATGCCTGAGTGAGTAACTGGGCAAGAACCCCTCATTGCTGCTATTTCACTTTGAACCTGAATGAAAGTGAAGATGCCTTTAAGAATCCAAACTCTAAAATGGGAGTGGTAGCACATGGCGGTAATCTCAGTACCAGGAGGTAGAGGCAGAAGGATCAGGAGTTCAGGGTCATCTTCAGCTAATAGCAAATTCAAGGCCAGTCTGGGCTATGGAAGACCCTTTCTCAAAAAAAAAAAAAACCAAGCACAAAGAATCCCTTACATTTCATTTCTGTTTCAACTAATAAAAGTGAACGGCCTACATCTAACATCATCTTTTTGTCCAGACAGAACTCTGTCTCCATCTCAGCTTTCAGAACTGCTTCAGAGTCTCTGCCACCTGGGGCACAGAGTTAAGAGGTGGGAAGTGTGTAGATGGTAGACATCTCCCCCAATGACTCCAGGGCTAGTGGAGGAGGGGACCGTGGCGCTCAGGACCAACTGCCTGGAGCAGGGGGTATGATCTCTGCTGTTTGGGGAGTCCTTTAATTTTGCTGTGCCTCCCAGTCTCCTAGGGACATTCATAAACTTACTACAGAGGAAGGCTCTCGGGAACACAAAGGAAATCAGTACAGAGAGTAGCACAGGGCATTTGCAAAAGCATGGAGGCTGTTGATTAGTAGCTCTTCTCTTTTCCTTACTGATGGATGCCCTATGAGAATGAGTGTGTGATTGTTCCTGGGTTTATTTTTGAAGAGTCAGAAATCCAGATTTCTTGTAACTATTTCAAGATGTAACACTATCAGCCAGTGTTAAATGTTTTGCAGAATATCAAAGTTCTGTGTGCACCAGCTTCCATTGCTGTAACTAACATCTGAGGTAATCAACTTACAGCCATGGAAGGTTGATTTCATCTCGTGGTTTTAGAGAGGTTTCAGTGCAGAGCCAACTGGCTCCTTTGCTTATGGCTTGTGGCGAGGCAGCCCACGGTGGTAGGTGCGTGATGTAACAAAATCGTACACATTGTAGCTGATAAGTATTGGATCCCAGGTTGCTGGGTTCTTCCACCAACTATGCAATAAGCCAAATCAAACCAAATTAATAAGTCCAGATTTAATAAACAGGGCGGTGAGAAGCAGAGCACCTCTGGGTGACTCTTAGGAAGGCAGGAAAAAAAGACACAAAAACACACATAGCAGATATATGGGCTGGGTCTCAAATAGCAGGTAGGTCCCGGGCATCTCCAGGGGAGGAGCTGCTGATGGTGGGCTTTCTCAGGGGCGAAGTCTGGAATGAGGAAGCTCCAGGGAGCTGCGGGTTGGTGTGCTGAAGGTGGGGTGTGGAACACCCACCCCCAGCTGGAGATTCCAAACATCCCAACTTTTTGGGTGTATATGTGCGCAGGTTGAAGTCTGGCGGCTTCCTGTTGATAAGGGATGGCAGGGGTGGGGGGGAGTGAGAGTTGAGAGTCAGTGGGCTCACACTCAGTGTGGGGTATGGGTGAAGAAGCATTTGGTTAGCTACCATCCTGGAAACCTCAGGTATCTGTTCCTTGAGGAAGCTGAGAAGCCAGGTTGCTAGGAGAAAAATAGATTGCTCTGATCAGCAATGGGGCTAGCCATGGGAAGGGTGATAACTGCCAGGAAGAGTGGAACAGAGAAGTATCCTGGATGTACAGAAGAGGCAAGGGTGAATGAGCAAGACAGAAGAGCAGATATGTTCTTTATTGGTTCCAGTTGCTGGATAGGTGCCTGTTTGAACCTGGAGAGGTGGTACCAGTGGTGAAGTCCCAGGAGCTGGTGCAGGATCTGGAGTATCTAGAGGGCCCTCTGTGGGTTGACTTTGGCCCAGGCGGGAAGACTGAACCTGCAAAATATGCTCAAAAATGGATGGGATCAAAATGGGCTCTGGAGACTTAGTTTTCACCAGATTTCCTGATACAGCAGCAGAACTTCTCCCAGGAACCTGGAGGCATCTGTCAGACACTGGAACAGATTTACATCTTGATTCCATAGCAAAAGGCTATGGTTTCGGGTTAAAAGGCATCAACATTTTTAGAAGACAACCAGAGGAAATTTAGAACTCTGAACCTCCGAAGTTACATCTGAAATCTATTAATCCTGGACTAGAAAGCCTCTGAATGAGGCCCACCTGTCTGTACTTTTAGCAGGAAGCTTAACTAATGAGTTAAAGTTACCTACCAGGGTAATTGTAGCCTTGAGGGTCACGAAGAGCTGTTAAACTGGCAAATCTGTCAGTACCATCAGATCTAAGAGGGATAAATTTGATCAGAAGCCAAACAGCTTTCCAGCTACTTAGGCCAAGATCCTGGGTTCTCTCTATAGTCACTGCAGAAATAGTATTGGTGTTCAGTTGCCAAGCCCAGAAGATCCTGGTAGGAATTTGGAGAGACTGGCCTACCTGTCTTGGCAGGGAGGGACGAGCAATCCTCCATTGCTCCGTCTATTCTGTCTGAACAGGTTCTTGGCAACAGTTTAAAGTGTAAAGCAGTTTTGCACTGCATGGCTGTCTTTGGCACGTTTAAAGCCAGCCTTCAGGTGGAAGTTCTTCCACGGCCATCCATATTCTTGAAGGAGATGCAGGGCGCTGCCAGGAGCTGGCGTGTCTCTCTGTCATAAAAAGCTTTTCTGTTAAATGCCATCCTCTCACCTCTGTGAAGGTGCTTGAGGACCAGGGTATAATTATCTATTAGGCATATCTAAATTACACAAATGTTGTTTTGGCTTAACTTCGAGAGCATATAAATTAAATCTGGGCATACAGTTTACCCAATCAGTTATAGCTTACTAATGTTAGTAAAGGCAAGAAGATTAGAATGGATATTTCAGTCTCTGTTTTGCAGCTGTGGTCCTGAGACCTAGAGCCTAATCATAGTCTGTGGAAGGCAGAACCAAGTGTTAGCATTGTAAACAATTTAGTGTATTTTAATCAGTATCAAGGGTCTTACTCTTAGGTTATAAAATCTGGCTGCCAGCAAGATTCATCCAGCACATGAATGTAAAGGTATAGGTTTAATATCTCAGTAAACCAGTGTTGTTTTAAACCTTCTCTTTCATAGACTTTGTTTTTTAGGACAGGACAAGAATTATCATACAGAACCAAAATAACTTGGAGACCTAATGTCTCCTTAGTGGGGTCGGTCCACGTGATCACCCTTACTAAAGACAGCGGTGAAGTTTGTTTAACTTCAATCAAAATGGTGGTTGTCTACTTGCTTGTACTTTTCCAGAGTAGTTTCAACTTGGAGTTACTGGTTTTAAGTTAAACCATACCCAATTTTAAGCTGTTTTTCTTTATAATAAAGTAGAACAGTATAGAATAACTTTTTTCTGTTATCATATCAGATTCAGCAAAGGCCAGAGGCAAAACACACAAACATGCAAAGTCAGATATCAAACAAACATGTGGCCACATATTCACACATTTCCATCTGTACATATGAAATAGGCTTTTTTTTTCTGTTTTACAGGGTTTCTCTGTAGCTTTGGAGCCTGTCCTGGAACTAGCTCTTGTAGACCAGGCTCACCGCGGCAAGCTGGACCAGCAAGCAGATGAGTCAGAAGAAGATATTTTTAGGCTAGAGGAAGGTACAGTAGAGTTTATTGAAGGAAAATGGATTTGTTAAGAGCAGAACAGGTGGGCAGAATTTCAGCAAGTGTTAAAGGGGTGGGTACCAGACAGGAAAGAGGGATATTCCCCTCGCCCCCTGGGCGGGTAGCAGGAGGGAGTGAACAGAGACAGAACAGAAGAAAGAGACAGCGGCAGAGAGACAGGGAACAGGGAAGGGGTAGGAGTTTAAGAATTTCAGCTTGGCCAGACCACAACGGGGAACGAAAGAGGCAGGCAAACGGGCAAACAAGACAGGGATGGGAGAGGAACAGGAGCACCCTGTTTGAAGCCCTGACTGTGGGGTTTGGATGAATTTTGCAGGAAATAATTCAAGGGTTTGGGGGACCGAACTTTGAATTCACAAGTCGTTAGATGGGTGCTGGAGACTATGGCTGGGCATCCCCCGAAATTTTGGCCTGAGTCCAAAAAGTGAGGGCTGGAGTATCCCCATGCAATGTCTCGCATAGGGGAACCCCAAAGAGCAGGAACCTTTCTTTCTCTGGAAGGCCAGAGTTGCTTTGGCATTTCAGCGGCTTGGCAAGCAATCAGCCAGGTGAAGGAGGTCCTGGACCTCTTAACACATTTTGAGCTGGGAATGTGGGAGGCTTACTGAGTTCGCCTGGTGTGGCAAAGGCGGGGAAGGGAGAGTGAGTGGCCCTCCTAGGCCATACCACGTGACCGCAGAAGGCCTCTATTCACCCAGGCAAATGCACCAGTTGATAAGTATTGGATCCCTAGTTGCTGGGTTCCTCCACCACCGATACAATAAACCAAATCAAACCAAATTTAAAAATCCTGATTTAATAACCAGGGCAATGCAAAGCCCTGGCTCCTTTCCTGGTGTCCCCTCCCTGCATGGCTGCTGCAGTGTCACTTTTGCCAGCCTACGGTCTAACACTGTAGACACCTTGCTTCATGTTCAGTGTACTTTTATACACAAATGTAGCAGAGAAAGCAATGATCCAGGGGAGGCTGTTTGGGTTCAGAAACACATGTACATAAATGCCAATGAGCACATATTAAATATTGACAGAACAGTCCTTCCCCAGAACTTTCTCAGGTCAGACCAGTTTAAACCCAATTGCCTGGCATGTACTATAGGTTATATCTGGGAAAGCATGAAAGCAAGGCAGAAGGTCTTATACACTGATCAGACTGGATTCTATAGCTATGTTCTGACATCCAACAAGAATAAAGTGTTTTATAAATTGAATGCAAATGTTTGTCCCAGGAGGCACGAAATCACATCCAAGAACAATCCAGGGAACAAAATATCTTTGAGGTCAAAGGCCCTCTGCCTTTTTCCTGGAGCCCTCCCACAGTTCTCCAAGGCACTGCTCACTATGTGTCATTCTTTTGTCAATGTTCTGACATTGCAGGGTAAGGAGGAGCTCACTGTGGGAATCAGAGCCTTGGTGCATAGTCCTTGCCCTAAGCACATAGCATCCGAGAGTCAATCTGACAGGGTGCTTGAAGCATGCCAGAGAAAGCACAGCTTTGGAGTCAGACAATGTTGGACTTGAAGTCCTTTGCCCATGCACCAGTCAGTCACTTCGTATAAGCCTCAACAACTTCATCTGAAGAGCAGGCACAAGCAAAGAACTCATTTTATAAGGTGGGAATCAGGAAAAATTGCATGTGAGCGCTAGTGCAATTGAACTCGATTAAAGAGTGGTTATTATGGGCTAGAGAAATGGCTCAGTGGGTAGTACTTGTTTTATAAGCAAAAGGGCCTGAGTTTAAAGTCCAGAATTCACATTAAATGAACAAATAATCAAATCTGGGCAGGTTTGTAATCCCAGTGCTGGGAAGGCAGAGACAGGAGGATTGCTGGGATTCACCTGTGAGCCAGCTGAGTAGATCTGGCAACTTCTAGGCCAGCAAGAGTCACTTCCTCAAAACCCAAACAAATAGATAAGGTGGGGGAGCTGGAGAGAAGACTCACGTGGGTAGGAGCATGCGTGTAGCTTCCAGAGAACCCAAGTTCAGTTCTTAGCACTCACACATGGTGGCTCACAGCCAGGTCCAGGGAATATGATGTCCTCTTCTGGGCAGGCAGGCAGGCAGGCAGACAGATAGACAGACAGACAGACAGACACACACACACACACACACACACACACACACACACACGCACACACACACACACACATGGTTCTTGTAGAAAGACTCTACATATAAGCTGTCATCTGACTCTGAAAATACCGTGAGTTCCAGCTGTTCATCCTGTCCCCACCAGGACCTGAGCCCCTATGAGATGTCTGAGGGATGGGAAAACAAGACCAGAGTCAGTGAGTTTCTCCTGCTCGGCATCACCAGTGACCCGGCGCAGCAGCAAATCCTCTTCTGGGCCTTTCTGTGCATGTACCTGATCACAGTGGCTGGGAACACACTCATCCTCCTGGCCATCAGCGCTGACCCCTGCCTGCACACCCCCATGTACTTCTTCCTTGCTAACCTTTCCTTTGTTGACATCTGCTTCACCACCAATCTCGTCCCCAGGCTCCTGGCTAGCCATGTGGCCGGAACACAAACCATCTCTTACACCCACTGCCTGACTCAGATGTACTTTCTCATCTCCTTCGCCAATGTGGACACCTTTCTGCTGGCTGCCATGGCCCTGGACAGATTTGTGGCCATCTGCTACCCACTACAGTACTGTACCATCATAACCTCCCAGCTCTGTGTGGGGCTGGCAGTCACCGTGTGGGTATGCTCCGGCCTCATCTCCCTGGTGCACACTCTCCTCATGAGCAGACTGGCCTTCTGCTCTTCGCTCCCCAAGATAGCTCACTTCTACTGCGATGCTTACCTGATCATGAAGTCAGCCTGCTCGGACACGCGTGTCAATCAGCTTGTCTTCCTGGGGGCTGTGGTCCTCTTTGTGGCTCCCTGTATTCTCATTGTGGTCTCTTATGTCCGCATCACTGTAGCTGTCCTCCAGATACCCTCTGCCAAGGGCAGGCACAAGGCATTTTCCACGTGTAGCTCACACCTGTCTGTGGTCACCCTGTTTTATGGGACGGTTCTTGGAATCTATATTCGGCCCCCAGACTCCTTCTCCACCCAGGACACAGTGGCCACCATCATGTATACTGTGGTAACCCCCATGCTGAACCCCTTCATCTACAGCCTGAGGAACAAGGACATGAAGGAGACCATGACAAGGCTCCTCAACAGGGGCTTGAAGCCCTCTTAGCATGGGGAGTGGCAGTTTGGTGTTTGGATGTCCAAGACAGAAAGGCATGAAGCCTGATCTTGGATGTCATCTCTACCCTGTCTCCTCCCACTCACCCACTCAGACAATTTTTGGAAAATGAGAAACATCCAGACATCAGAATAGAATGGTACTTATTAATAGAAAAGACATTTGAATCTCAGCTGTGGGGAACAGAACCACCTTAATGCTATCGAGTTAAATAACTAAATAAATAAACTAGAGTTTATGACTATCCCTATTTCCATGATGATGAATCAAGAGTAGGAAATCCGAAGCTAGAACTGAGGTTCCTTCCAGGCCTCTCATACCTCCCCCAGGAATACACACTCTTCCCCGTGTTTCCAAGATGGCTGCTAAGGCACTGACCATCTTGTAGCTTCCCAGGTGAGGAGAAGAGAGGCAAAGAGAGTGTCAACAACTTTCCAGGAAGCCCCATTTGCCCCCTTTTGGTCACATCTCAGTGGTCCTCAGAGCAGCCTGGGAGAGGCGGTTGTTCTTTTGGTCAATGCTGCTGTCATTTGGTCTCTTATTGGTTAGAGTTAGCTACGTCACAGCTTAAAGCGGAGTAGCAATCCCCCGAGAAAGGAAAGGAGGGGTGATGTAGCAAGTGGGGAGTAGGCTAGTCACACCCCCAACCATGTCTTGCTCCCGCAGTAACAAGCAAGGAGCCTGACTACGGTTTCCAGAAGTACAAACATGTTTTGGAGGTGGACTCTCTCTAATGGTTCTCAGCTTCCTGCTGCTGCGACCCTTTAATACAGGTCCTCATGTTGTAGTGACCCCCAACTGTAACATTATTTCATTGCTATTCCATAACTGTATCTTTATTACTGTTATTAATTATAATGAAAATTATAATGAAAATATCTGATATGCAGGATATCTGATATGGAAACCCAAAGGGATCATGACCCGCAGGTTGAGAACCACCACTCTAGGCTGACTGTGTGAAAACACAAGCCACATGTAGGACCCTACTTTTTATTTTTTCTCCATATATATATATATATATATATATATATATATATATATATATATTACAGGACCCTTACACTCTTCATTTTTTTCCCCTTGTATTTTTCTTTGTCAAGGAACCCGAAATGCTTAAGGCCAAAGCCCTCAGTCCTAAGCCTGAGAGAGGTACCTCCAGGCAGGGCCAAGAAGTACAAGAAAAAAGATGAACTCAGGGGTCTTGTGACAGCTTTGGGGGAGACTTATGTTTTGTTTGTTTTTTTAAAAATTTTTACTTCTGTGCATGTGTATGTGCAAGCTTATTCCCTAGATGCGCAAATGTCCAAGAAGGCTAGAAGAGGGTGCTGGACCCTAGAGCTACAAGCAGCTGTGAGTTGCCTGTCTTGGGAACTGGGAACCGAGCTTGGATCTTCTGGAAGAGCAGAGAGTGCTCTTAAAAGCCCCTCAGATCAACCATTTTTGTTTGTTTGTTTGTTTGTTTTTAAAGAGGAAATAAATTACATCTGCAGGTTTCTTCTCTGTAGAAAAAAATTTGTGTTCAAACTTTGCTCCTTATATAATATTGATGTATGCTAATGTCAAAATACAGAACTGCGCTCTAAATAAAACAAAAGGAGTAATGTAGCATTCTAGTAAAACATCAGCATGATTTTAAAACAGCAAGTTTGTTCCCTTTTTTGAGACAGTGTCTAGTTATGTAATCCAGGTTAATCTAAAATCTCAGCTTCCTGTTTCTCATGATTACAGGAAAGTGCCACATTTTGACACTTGGGGGTCCTCTATGGTGAGAAGGGAACCCCTCCACCCCAACAGCTCAAGAAGGATGATGTCTTTTATATTCAAAATAATTCAGAAGCCAGAGCAACTCAGAGTTAGCCTTTTACACTCTAGCTGAATAATCCCAGGTCTGACTCTCAGGACACTAAATAGTTTCTAAGCCCTAGGGCACAAGGGGATGACCCAAACCAGCCAGGCCAAGCCCGTGTAAGGCACTGTTCTCACTCCTACCAGCAGAAAGCACAATCCAGGCCCCCACCCGTGTTTCCTGCAACACTCTGACCAACACTGGGCTTCCCTGTGTATCCATGCCTCCTGCTGCTTGATTCTGGGAGTGTGGAAACTTGGTGGCAGCCCCTTCTACGCCCTGACCGCCTCCCACGCCAGCAGCCTCAAAGAGGCTGCTCAGTGTTGCCACCTGCTGTCAGAGGTCCCTCCCTCCCTCCTTAGTTAAAGCTTGCTCTTTGCCTGTCCCACACAAAGGACCAGGCAGAATGAAGCAGTTTGATAGTTCATTACATAAAGATAAGGGATAGTGTACATTTCTGATTTAAGTGTGGGGGCCACTTAGGGAAAGGACAGCACACACCTCAGACATGGG
The DNA here is from genome assembly GCA_004026605.1 of Ondatra zibethicus. Classification (NCBI taxonomy): domain Eukaryota; kingdom Metazoa; phylum Chordata; class Mammalia; order Rodentia; family Cricetidae; genus Ondatra; species Ondatra zibethicus. The sequence continues at coordinate 27,338 of PVIU01002546.1, read as the reverse complement.
TATCTTAACAAAATTTGGGAAGTCACATGGTTTATGTCAGTCCAGCCAGGTTCAAAGGTTAAGCAGAGTTTAAAAATTAAAGTTTTTAAAATGTATAAAGTTGGATGGTTGTAGGAGTTCTTTTTGTTTGTGTGTTGCTTTTATTGGTTAATGAATAAAGAAACTGCCTTGGCCTAGTTGATAGGGTGGAACTTAGGTAGGCAGAGAAAACAAAACTGAATGCTGGGGGGATGAAGGGCAGAGTCAGAGAGACGCCATGGATTTTCTGCTTGAGATGGACGCCAGTTAAAATCTCCCATAAGCCACTGCCACGTGGCAATACACAGATCAATGGAGATGGGTTAAACTAATATGTAAGAGTTAGCCAATAAGAATTTAGAACTAATGGCCAAGCAGTGTTTTAATTAATACAGTTTCTGTGTGGTTATTTCGGGTGTAAGCTAGCCAGGTGGCCGGGACAAACAAGCAGCCCGCTCCTTGCAACAACTGGCAATCCCCTTGTTACTTAGCTTCTCTAAATCTGTGGATTACAGCATGATTTTTCTTTACTTTATGGCGAATATCCACTTATGAATGAATATGTACCATGTTTGTCTTTCTGGGCCTGGGTCATCTCACTCAGGATGATCTTTTCTAGTTCCATCCATTTGCATGCAAATTTCCTGATGTCACTGTTTTTTAACAGCTGAGTAATACTCAATTATGTAAATGTACCACATTTTCTTTATCCATTATTCAGTTGAGGGATATCTAGGTTGTTTCCAGTTTCTGGCTTAAATTACAAAGAAAGCTGCTATGAACATGGTTGAGCAAATATCCTTGTGGTATGGTGAAACATCGTTTGGACATATGCCCAGGAGTTACTAGCCAGATCTTGAGGTAAACTGAATGCCAATTTTCTGAGAAACTGCCATATTGATTTTTCAAAATGGCTGTACAAGTTTATACTCCCCCCAGCAGTAGAGGAGTGTTCCCCTTGCTCCACATCCTCTCCAGCATGAGCTGTCACATGTGTATTTGATATTAGACATTCTGACAGGTGTAAGATGGACTCTCAGGGTGGTTTTGATTTGCATTTCCCTGATGGCTAAGGATGTTGAACATTTCTTTAAGTGATTCTCGGCCATTTGAGATTCCTCTGTTGATGATTCTTTGTTTAAAATTATGTTATTTTGTTGTTTGATGTCTAGCTTCTTGATTTCTTTATATATTTTGGAGAACAGCCCTCTCTCAGATGTGGGGTTAGTGAAGATCTTTTCCCATTCTGTGGGTTGCCATTTGTCCTTTTGACACTGTCCATTTTCTTACTGGTTTACAGTTCCAAGTTGGTTTGCTTTTTTCCTCTCATACCTGGCTGGAATGTATTATGGGACATTGAACAAGGTTAACTTTACTCTTCTGGGTGCTGGGGCAAATATATGGCTACAGCAAGGAAACTTCCCCCCCCCGGGATGTAGTCAAATTGTTTTGAAGCAGCTTGGTCCTCCCCAGTCCAGGTTGTAAGGTGTGTTAGTGAGTCTGGATAGTTTTCAGGCTGAAGACTATTTCCTCCTCAGGAAGCACCCTGCTGCATAACAATCCGGGTACCCATGAACTGTGACATCTTCTAGTCTGGATGCAGGGTACAGGCATCATTCCTGACCCTCTGTCAACACCAGACCTCATTCTCTCAGGCCGGCCTCTCCTGAGCCTCCTGCAGCATGTGGCATGTGCCAGGCAACAGTTCACTAGTACCTGGACTGCATCCTCTGCAGACCCAGGGGTCTATCTGAATGCAATTCTGTTCTCATCACCACTTTCACCTGCAGCCTCCATGTGCTCTGGTGTCCCTGGCCTCACAGCTCAATCTTCTCTATTCAGGAAGTCTGCCGGCCCCACCTATGGGCCTGTTCTGTGCCAGCTGAGACACCATCAAGGCAAGAAGCTGAGTATCAAGAAGTAGGACTTACCTCATTTGCTTCAGGGTCTGAAAGTGTGTCCTCTCAGATCTTATCCAGTGTTGAACAGGAAGATGAACTTAGTCCTGTTATTTCTCCTTGGCCAGAATTGGACACCCAGACCCATGGTCAGAAGTGGACACCCAGATCCATGGTCAGAAGTGGACAGCCAGAGCCATGGTTAGTAGGGGACACCCAGATCCATGGTCAGAAGTGGACACCCAGATCCATGGTCAGAAGTGGACACCCAGAGCCATGGTCAGTAGTGGACACCAAGAGCCATGGTTTCAAGTGGATACCCAGATCTATGGTCAAAAGTGAACACCCAGATCCATGGCCAGAAGTGGACGCCCAGATCCACAGTGTTTGGCAAGAAGCACATGCCAAAGACTGATACCCAACACTTTGAACATACTAAATTGAAATTCATTGGTTTTTGGTGATGGCTTTGAAGTGATTCACCAAAGTAAGGGAGTTTTTGCAACAAATGGTCTTGGTTCCAGTGGATTTTCACACAGAGAAAGAGTGAAACCTCACTGTCTACCTTATATTTCAAGGAAACATTACCTCAGGTTTGGAGTAATGGCACAACTTTAGTACCAACCCTTGGAAGGCAGAGGGAAGAGGATCTCCATGAGTTCCAGTTCAGCCAGGGTTACATGATAAGTAAGACTCTGTCTGTCTCAAAGCAAATAACAATGAAGGAAACATCATCTGAGAAACAGTCATAGATGTAAAATAAGAGGCTCCACTGTAGTGCTCGTGAGGGGATAGAGAAGAAAATCTCCACACCCTTTGGTGTGATGGTCTCCTAAATAGGAGGCAGATTGACTAACTACAATAACAAAATGGAATATAATCTTTAGGAAAGTTGATTTTCCCTAAAAAGATTTTATGAAACAAAAAGGCAAAAAATAAAGCAAAAATTAAAAAGGCAGTGTCACAGACCAAGAAGTATGGTGTGTGTGTGTGTGTGTGTGTGTATGTGTGTGTGTGTGTGTGTGTTAGTTTTCCACTGCTATGACAAACTACTTGAGAAAACAACATGAAAAAGGAAATATTGGGGGGGTCTCACAACTTCAGAGTATCAGGATCACTTGGTTCCATCTTGGGGTCTGGGCAAGACAAATCATCATGGCTAGCAGTGTGTGATGGAGTAAAGTTCACCTCAGGGAAGCCAGAAAGCAAAGAGAAGGCTGGCTTCCAGATGTGCCCTCCGGGTCATGCTCAGTGATTGGCTGTCCTTTCCAACAGCCTAGCAGTGGAGGCTGTAGCACAGGGAAGGGTGGAGACCTGTGTTGACAGATGGTAGGTAGATGGACAGATGACAGATAACAGATAGAAAGGCAGCAGATAGCTGTTATCTGGACAGGCAGACAGATGATAGATGTGTAGGTAGACATATTTAAGAAAATCTGATGGTTTCTTTTTAACCCAGAAAATATAAGGAATTCATAAGCTGATAAATTCCCACTAAAAATGGTCAGAAGAGTGGCATTAGGACAGAATACAAAAACAGTCAAGAGAAGTATGGTGGCAATCTCCTGTGGTCCCAGCACTCCAGAGACTAAGGCAGAAGGACTTTAATGCCAATCTGGTCTACAGAGCAAGGCTATTAAAAAAAGATAGCATTTTCCTTTATTATACATAATTTCACAAATTTTAAACTACATATCAAAACAAACAAACAAAAAAACCCCCAAAACCATAGCTTTCCAAAATACACAAAAATGCTAAAATAAAATCCAGGTGTGTGCTTGCACAAGACATGCTATCACCAGTGAATAATAAAAATTTGAATTACAAACTATCCCAGAAGGATAGCTGGGCAGTGAACTCAAGTACCTTAGAGTTTAGCAGTCCTTGATCCAGCAATTAAACTTCAAGAAACTTAAAAAAATAACCTTCAAAGATGTGGTTTCCAGGATGTTGATGGAATTAAAAATAACCTTAAAATAACATAAACAACTAGCAATAAAACTGTAGTTGAATACATCGAAATAAATAAGCTTCAGTTAAGAGCTTTAAAGTCTTCTAGCTGCAGCACAAACACTGGGTCTCCAGTTTTAACAGTGAATGCAGACGTGAGTGAGGGACAGATAAGCAGAGGTTCTAACCAAAACCCTGACCACTAATTTCTACTCTGTGGCACGGAGAGTATTTGGGAGGAGGGCCATTTTCTCATGACTGAAAATACTTATGGCCTGGAAAAGCCTGTCATCTCAGCTACCTGGGAGACTGAGGCAAGGGAACTGAAAGTCCAAGGCCAGCCTGGTTCGCAGGGTGAGTTCAAGGCTACCCTGGACAACATGAGAATCTGTCTCAAAAGTTGAAAGAGAGCTGTGTGGGGGCTCCCTTTTCCTAGTGATCTGTTGGCCACCAGACTGCGAGGACGAAGGGAGTAGAAGCAGTCAGCAGGACTTTGTACGGCTGTGAGTATGACGAAAACAGCCTTCCAGGAGTCAGCTGCAGGGAGACAGATCAACTTGATTCCAGAGGGAGGAATATATAAGACGGGACAGCTGCTGGGACGACACCTAAGAGGTGCTCGTAATATGCTTCATTTGCGTTTAGCAGCACAGTCCCATCATATAGATGGGAGTAGAACCTCTAATTACCATATAGGGGGCAGCGGGAGAGCACGTGCAGGGAACTGTGTCAAAGGTCACATTTAAGATAAGTCAGGCATCCAAGCTGGGGAACAGACTCCAAATAAGGTCAGGCAGAGAGTAGGAAGCCCTACTGGGGGAAGGGAGTCTTCCATTTTACACCAAGCTCAGAGAACTGTCCAAACACGGTGGGCTGCAACTTTAGGCAGCAGGGTCTTCCAACAGGCTGGGCATGTGACTCAGTGGTAGAGGGCTTGTCTAGTCTGTTGGAGGCTCAGGTTTAATCTCTAGCACCACCCCCGAATTAATTAATATAAAATGTTTTTACATTGATTTACTGTGTGTGTGCCACAGTGCGTGTGTGACAGCCAGGGGACAGCTTGGGAGAGTCAGACTCTCCTGCCACAATGTGAGTCCCTAGAATTGAGCTCAGGTCATTAGACTTGGTGTGAGCGGTTCCCCTGCTGAGCCATCTTGCCAACGCCCATAAATAGAGATTTCTAACTTAAACAATTGTCCGTTGGCTCCTCCTGTAAGAGCTCTGTGATTACTATTGGTTGTCAATTTCATTGGGTTGAGGGTACCTAAGAGCGTGGTAAGGCACTTATGCGGCTACAATTAGCCTTCTCCATAGAGGATTTGATCATAAGGGCCGTTACAGAGATAATGACTCAATCTATTGGTGGACTCAATATTTCAACCAATTTTGGAGTGTTATGGAACTATAGAAGGCAGGGCCTGACTGGAGGAGGTGAGCTTCTAGGGGTGTCTTTGAAGGTCTATTTTGGCCCTGCCCCTTCCCGTCAGCTCCTCTTTGTTTCCTGGCTACCATCAGGTATACAGCTTCCTCTTCCACGCCCTTCTTCTGGGATGTCCTACCTTGCCATGAACCTACGCTCAGTGGAGTCAGTCAGGTGAGAACTTTAAACTGGCCAACCATGACCCAAAATTAGCCCTTTATTTAGACCCTGAAGTTATTCCTCTCAAGCATACATCACACCCACAAAGAATATGACTAATGCGGTTTCTCCTCCCTTGAGATATTGCCTCAGATCTGTGCTTCATTCTCATGTGTCCAGCTGCCCTTCAACTTGCTCTTCTTTCTTTGTTTTGTTCTCACTCCAGGTCTTCTCTAAACCCCTGTCCAATCGCGTTCATGGCATCTCGTCTGATGCTTGTCTTCTGCCAAAAAAAAAAAAAAAAAAATTGCTTCAGGATAATATTTGTTTTATTCGCTGATGTTTCTTCCAAATAGCTTATACTAATGCTTGGCACGGGGAAGTTGTTATTGTTTGGTGGCAAGTGAGGATGGACCACAATATACAACCAACCCACAGGGGAGTTTATTGACTGGGGGAGAGGGGTGAAAGAGAAAGTCTTGCTGGTCGACTGAGAAAGAGAAGTGAAGTAGAAGAGAGCGAGGGACGGGTGGAGCTTCTTTTTAAAGGGGCCTTGACGCATGTGTACAGAACCTTATAGCAGACACACAGAGGCCTTAGAACACAGGTCCTATACGTGGCACATAATGTAGAGCGTAGGGCCTTAGAACACAGATCTGCCGGGCAGTGGTGGCACATGCCTTTAATCCCAGCACTCGGGAGGCAGAGGCAGGCAGATCTCTGTGAGTTCGAGGCCAGCCTGGTCTACAAGAGCTAGTTCCAGGATAGGCTTCAAAGCTACAGAGAAACCCTGTCTCGAAAAAACAAAAAAAATAAAATAAAAAATAAAAAAATAATAATAAAAAGAACACAGACCCTATACATGTCACATAACCTAGAGCGTAGGGCCTTAGAACACAGATCCTATGGCTTTCTCTTGTACTTTGAAAACTCAGACCACACCCCTGGCAGTCCCTCTCTCTGGACCAAGAGCTGATGTGTAACCTGCTGTGACATTACAATGCTAACTGAATTGAGTAATCTTTCTCCTCTTCCACCTGCCAACCCAGCCCCTAGAGATACCCAAGACAACCTTGAATTATAACTCAGCTTGCATCTAACGCCTTCCTGCCTTGTCTTGTGACTCCTGGCAAACAAGTTCTGTCATGTGATATGGACCAACACCTCCTTTCCCAAATCTTTAAGCATAAGGGGTTCTTGCCATCAGGAGCTGAGGGGTCTGCTTTGCCCATCAGAGCCCCATCATGGCTATTTGTGGCCTGATTCTAATAACCCCTGTAACAAGTCTTTTTCTGTCCCACCAGCCATCTCCCAAATAATGGCATGGAGACTTATTGATAATTACAAAAGCCTGGCTTTTAGCTCAGGTTTGTTTTCAACTAGCTTTTATAAGTTAATTGATCCATATTTTTATTAATCTACATTCTACCATGTGACTTTGACCTCTTTCCCATTCTGTGTCTGACTCTTTCCACATCTGGCTGGCATCTCTCAGGAGCCTAGATTCATCTCGAGTTTCCTCTCTCTGCCAGGAAACCCCATCTAGCTCTCCTGCTTAGTTATTAGCCATTTGGCTCTTTACCAAACCAATCAGAAGTCTCCTTAGGCAGAGCATGTCTTTACAGTGTAAACAAATATTCTACCACAATCTCACCCCTCCCCTTTTTTTGTTTATTTGAGAGAAAAGAAGAATTTTAAAGACTTATTATTTGTATGTATGAACATGAAATGCATACGCTGCCCGGAAAGGCCAGAAGGGGGCGGTGGAACCCAGGCGCTGGAATTACAGAACTTTGTGAACAACCTCATACAGGTAGTGGGAATTGAGCCCAGGTCTCAGCAAGAGCAGCAAGAACTCTTAAACCGCTGAGCAGCTCTCCAGCCCCACTAATTACTTATAATAAAGCTCTTCTAAAGAGTATTTCGTGCCATCCTTCTTTACCTGAACCAGCAACGTCTTTCATTATTTATCTAACAAGCAGGTGTTTGGTTCCTGGTGTTCGCTACTTCTTCCCCTGCACCTGTGCATCAGAGCTGAGCCAAACCCAGGAACTTCAAATCCCAGAATCCCTAGGTCTCGGAGCGGACTACATTTCCCAGAGGCCTCCCGTCTTCGGAGCCGGAGCCCTGACCTCCCGTGAGCCTGCGCGGGCCCTGGGGCGTCTCTGGCGCCGTTCGAGGTACGGGGCCAAGATCCCCAGACGGAGTCCGCGAGCTAGGCGGCTCTGAGCCTCCGTGAGGCGTGGCGAGCCTTGGGGCGGGGAAGGTGAGCGAAGGCCAGTTCTGTCCGTACGCCAGACGGGCTTGTCAGGGTTCGGCTCGGCACGGCCTCCCGCGCCCTAGCGTCTAGGGCGCGTCCCCCTCCTCGGGCACGCGGAGAAACGCGCGCTCTTGGAAGTCTCGGTCCTGGACTGCAAGTGACCTGCTCCCCACGGCCCGGGCGTGGCCAACTCAGGCTATGCTTTCCGTGCTCCCATCCTGTCCTGGGCCACTGGTCCCCTTTCTGGAGTTTTTTCTGGGAAGCAGACCCCTTGATAGCAGCAGGACAGCTGTGTGGGCAACGCGTGGGGAGGAGGAACACGTCCTGGACCCGTGTCAGGTCTGATTGGGTGCAACCGGATGCGTCCCCACTGTGTCTGCACTCCGGCCTCAATTTTCTGATCTAAAGGGGCCATGCAGTGGCAGCTGAGCTGTGGCGAACAGTGTAGGGTGATGCCTGGCACGTGGGGGCTCAGTGAGTCCCCTCTGATGGAGTCTGGTGTCGCCTGAGTCTTGCTTCTGGAAGTCCCCGGACCAGAAGAGTAGTGTGACCTGTCTCTCTGAAGCCCACCCCCAGCTCCTGCTTCTTTCTCTGAAGGCGGGAGAGCCAGGCTCAGCCGATGGGACGCTTTCGAAGATGGTGTTTCTGAGGGGTGCGAAGCAGCAGGTCCTATCTACCTCTTTCTTCTTTTTCTTCCCTCAGATTCGCCTTCATCTTCACCCGTCCCTCGCCTACAGAAAGAACATGGCTCCTGAGCAAAGGGAAGCGGGGTCTCAGGTAAGCGCACTGCCATTTGACTTCTTAGTGGAAGGTTTGGTTTGGCTTTTTTTTTTTTTTCTCCTTCCTGACGCAAATTCTCCACATAGTTCCGCCTTCACTAGGATTTGGATCCCGTGTCCTACTTGGAGGAGTTGATCCTCCCTCTGTGACTGGTAGATTCTGTAGGGAGCGCACCCCACGGTCACAATTCTAGTCTTCTTTATTTCTTGATAGACACGCTATGGTTGCCTGATCTCAGAATGATGTATGCCTACAAATTCCACAAGTAGCATATCAGATGCCCTGGGACAGAATAAACATACATACTTGAGAAAATTCCTTTCTGCCTCCCTCACTCATGTGCTGCTTTCTTTTCCCTTACCAAGCTTGATTATCTATTTTCTTTTCCTGCCAGTCCGTATGTTGCTCCCCAGCCTTCTCCAGCCCATGGTGGTTGTTTGTCATGTGTATGCATGTGTGATACAGTATGAATATTCTCATGTGTTTGAATGGGCATACATGTGTGTGAGAATGTGCATGTAAAAGCCCAAGGCTACATTGGGTGACTTCCCTCATGATCAGATCTTTTGACTCGGGGTATCTAACTTGAACTCGGAGCTCATCAAGTTGGCTTTCCCTCACAGCTGTCAGTGACGTTCGAGGATGTGGCTGTGCTCTTTACTCGGGATGAGTGGAAGAAGCTGGATCACTCTCAGAGAAGCCTGTACCGTGAGGTGATGCTGGAGAACTATAGCAACCTGGCCTCCCTGGGTAAGGCCTCCCTGTGGGCGTAGATTCAGAATGAGACCTTAGCACTGCCTTCTCTGAATGAAAGCTGTGGCCGTTGTGAAACCACTGTAGCAGAGTCTTGCCTTAGGGTCGTACATAAGTATTGGCACATTCTTCTCACAGCAGGCTTGGAGCCACCCATGTTCAGCAGAGGAGATGGCAGCAAGAACATCCCTTCCCTTGGTTCCTCATTATCCAGGCATCTTCCCCAGCACGATCATTCTGTGCTTGTTTGGTTTCTCTCTAAGCAGAGAGCTTTGTTCTGTCTCCAGAACCTCTCTTTCCCATTTGTAGCCTTTCCTACAAGTCTGCATACTTTTTCTGCGAAGGGCCATACGGGGTGAACATTTTAGGCTCACTTGATTTCTACAACGTAAGAGATTTTCTCAGTCTTCTGTGGTTGCCTGGCTTTTAGTTAATGAGTTAATTTTATCTACAAGCAGGATTCCCGTTTACCAAACCAAAGGTGATCTCCCTGCTGCAGCAAGGAGAGGATCCCTGGAAGGTGGAGAAAGAAGGACCTAGAGGCTCCTCTCTGGGTGAGTGTGTGCAGGCCCCAGTGTGGTGAAGGAAAGGGTGCAGTGTGGAGTGTGGGTTAGGCGGTGTCTTTAGGTTCTCCATCCATAAGAAGTGATGGAGGCTGGGATGGAGCTGAGCTCAGTGGTAAGAACACCTGCCTGGGTTTAATTCTTAGCACAAAAACCCCAACCCAGAACAAAACAAACACAAACAACCCAATAAATTAACAATGAAATAAGAGTGAGAGAGGGGAAACTGGAGTTCAGTATCTGTAAAGGAAAAGGAAATGAGATGAGAAGGGTCCCAAACCAAGTGCCTTGGTGCAGTTCTTTGAGCTGTATTCTGCATATGGACAACTGGAAGTACTTAAGCTGTAAATAGCAATTGTATAATCATTGATAGTATTGGGAAAGCTGGTTGTAATCAGAAACAATTCAGAGGTCTTTGGTAAAAACAGCTAAAAAAAAAAACCCAAAAAAACAAACAACAACCAAAAAAAGTATGTCCTTGTTCTGGCATCCATCAACACCTGTGATAGAGACAGCTCCAGAGAGTGTCAAGGAGTGAGGCGAGTTTCAGAGCACTGTCGAGGTATGTTACCACTAGGTTGATAGAAAATTGGGTTCTTAAAAAAAATGTGTGCTCAAGTGTGGGAGCTCTGACATGTGAGCACAGAGAGAAGGGTTAGGAGGCAGTGTGTTCCTTTGGAATGAATCTGCATGTAATATAATCTTCACTTGCATATAATGTTTTATGTTTTTGCAAAGAGCTGCTATGTTCAGGAAGTCCTTCTGTGACATGTACTGTGGAGGATAGACTGAAAGTGAGGCACAATCAGGGAGCCCAAGGGAGCTCCTGCAAGAATGAAGGTAGAAAGCTAGCGGGGTCTAGATGAAGGCCTCTGCTTTAGGAGTCTGGAGACCCAGTCTGATGAGTTTGGGGTGGCGGTGGTTTTCATTTTAGATGTAAGTGAAGTACTTAGATATAGATCTCTGGTAGGGAATTCTGTAAGCTTAGAACTCACAAACACGGTCAGAGCCCTTGAAGCCTTGAGCTGGTCGGGTGGAAGTAGGATGCTGGGAAACTGTTTTCACAAGGTGGTTAAGAGAAAAGACCTTGTGAGCCTGCCCTGAAGTGACCTGAAAGCGGAGTTGGGGGGAGGGGGCAGGGGAGATGATTGCTGTGGTGGCAGAGGCTTGGGCAAACTCCCTCACTGGTGAGCCAAGACTCACACCATGGGTTTCTGCTTGCCTGACCCTTCATAAATGCTGACAAGCTCTGTGCTAGGTGCCACCAAGTGGCAGTAGGTGGGATAAAGCAGGACCCTGCTCTCATGAAGCTGTGTGCAGTGAGGAGAATAAAGACACCAAGCACCCGTGGGCAGCCATGCGGGAAAGTCCAGTGAGGACTAGAGCATGGCGCAGAGCGCTCCGAGAGTGCAGGGGCAATGCTGTGTGTAGGGTGTGTGGGGCTGGGCATGAAGCTCGAGTGTCAGGAGAAAGGTAGAAGAGGCCAGGAGACATTGGCAGGACCAGATCCTGCTGATGCCAGTCACATGGTTTGATCTGCGGGTTTGAGAGTCTTCACAGAGCTGAGGAGTCATGAGTAGCCTGGAGCTGGGTCAGGGAGCCTGAGAGCAAGGAAGGAAGAGGAATTGGGGCAGATCTCAGCCCTTGAGTCAGTCAGTAGGCATGGGCCTAGAGAAGAGCCACATGGCAGACCACCTTGTCCTCTCACAGCCCTCGTATAGTACAAGAACATCTCTTTCTAGTCCAAAGTGACCACTTCTGAGATGGCAGCCACAGTTGTCTTTTACATCCTCGTTTGTGCAGAAACTGCCAGAGGCCACCCCAAAGTAAGTAGATGGGATGCCTGAAGGGAGAGGGATTAGCCTGAGCAGAAGTAGGCCTGTGGTTCAGAGCTGTCTTGGGAGAGGCTGAGATGCCTGATGAAGTGGCCACCTGCTGTCTTCAGCTCTCGGGAGAGCTGAGTGGATGACGCTGGAGCTGCTTTCTGCTCTGTTCTGAGGGAGGCTTTGACTGTAGCCCAGGCTGCCATTGAACTCTAGATTTCCTCTACTTCAATCCCCTAAGCACTGGGATCATAAGTATGCTGCTCTGTTCCTCTTGAGGATTGGCCATCCTTTTTTCTTTCAAAAGTGGACTTCAGGTAGGAGGCTTAAAGATGCTTATGTGTCCATGATGTGCCTGGCAAACCACCGTGTACCTGGACTCCTTCTCAACAGGAGTTCACATCCCTCAAGTGCACTTGAGGACCAGCAAATCTGTATCTGAGGTCATGATGTCAGGCAGAATCCACTTCTGAACTTGCAAGTTATTTTTCCCTTCAAAACTAATCACAGATAAGAAAACAACAAAACAGGACTCAGTTCTTCAGAGCACTGGCTGCCCTTGCAGAGAATCTGAGTTCAGTTCCCAGAACCCACATGGTGGTTCATAACCATTCATAACTGCCGTTCCAGGGCTTCTGATGCCCTCCTCTGACCTCTGTGTGCCCCAGGAACACATGTGGTACACATGCAGGCCAAACATCTTTACCTATAAAAATGAATATTGAAGTTTTTTTAAAAAGCAGCAACAACAAAATGTACAAGTAAAACAGCTTTTGTTATCCCTGGGTTTGTAAGTTTTAAACTGAGAGGTGAGAGGCCATGGCTCAGGGTTTCTGTGTCTTACTTGGGTCTCTTGCTTAAGAATTGACCCAAAGCCTAAGCAATAAGTTGTTGCTTTTCCTGCATAGCTATACTAAGAATCATGGGTTTCTTTGCACAGGTTTGGTTCACATCCAAATGCAGAAACAGTCTGGAATTTTGACGTTTTTAAATTTCAGAAATGTTCTAGTAATCATATCCCAGTGAGAGATCACTTCCACTGCTTTGTCGTTTTCTTTGTTGTCATCAAGGATGTGCTGACCTCCGAGCAGTAGTCAGCCGGCTGCTGTCCTGTCACTGAAGACTCTGGGGTTGTGCCTGTTCAGAGGAAGGGTGGCTTTTCCTGATTGTGCAATAGTCCTAAATCTCAAACTAGTGACTTCCACCCTGCAGAGCACAAGCCAGCGTCCTCAAGGAGGTCTTCACTCTTACCTCCTTTTGTTCTGCCTCAAGGCTTTTGTACCTGACCTTTTCTGTCTGTACCTTCTTTTTTTCTTGATGGCCAAGTGCTCTTATGATGGCTTCCTTGTCTTTCCCAGGTTTCTGCCCAGTTGTCCCTTTGTGGATCAGGCTCCACTCATCTAAAAGAGGGCTTCGTCCTCCATGCTCTTCATCTCAGCGCGCTTGTTCTCCTTCCACACACTCACTGCTCGTGCTTAGGATCTGCCTCTTCCTCGACTTCTGTATGTGGAGGCTGCTTGTTTCATTCATCTCCATTTCTAGTGCTGGCCAGAGTAGGCCTCTAGTTACATAGAAAACACAGAAATGAGTTACACTGTGTGAATAAAATGAAACAGCCCTCCCTAAATATTGAAAGACAAATGAAGCAAGTGACTAATTATGTTTGATGTTCATGGCTTAGAACATAGAGAATTTCCACAATTGTCTTTACATCGGAGCAGTTTGGTTTATTTGTGGTTTATATGTGAAGTACGAGACTACCTGCGAACACTAGTGTTGGGGGAGGTCATATGAGTAATTTTGACACATTTATGGATGCAGTGATTGATGGCTGAGAATTGCTTTAGCCTTCATTATGGAAGAGACATAAGGTTTCATAGTGATATGCTAAGGACACCACATTAAATAAAACTCAGTGACTTAAAGCAATTAGAATTCATTGTCTCAATTCTGGAGGTTGAAAGGCCATATTTGGCATGGCCCTGCTTCCTCTGAGACAGGGTAGAGACCTGTGTTTTCTCAGTTTGTAGTGATGGCCACAGTACTGAGTAGATTGTAAGGAACAGTTAGCAAGTCCACAATCTAAGACTGACCTCAGTGGAAAATGAATCGAGAGCCAAAGCCTTGGCACTTGGGAATTGAAATGGGTACAACAGAATTGATGTAGACCCTTGTAGCTATGATTACTTCCATTATAAGCAAAATTCCCAATCTCCTTATTTTCCTTGGAATCAGGCTTTACACTTGCTTTTCATTTCTTGTTTTTTCACTTTTCCTTATTTCCTGAGTCCTCCAGTTCTCTCTGTGTACTGTGCTCATAAACGAATGGTTCTTAACTCCCATGCTTCCTCCATTGGCTGCAGTCAGAAGTTTTAGTCCTTGGGGATACGTTTCTTCTATTCATGCTCATTATGTATATCTGTACATGGGTGTCAGAAGTGAGCATCAGATATTTCCTTCATTCGCTCCCCATCTTCTTTTGAGACAATTTCTCACTGAACTTGGAACTTGCCAATGTGGCTAGAGTAGCTGACCAGCAAGTCCAGGGATCCTCCTGTCTCAATAACTCCAGCACTGGAATTACAAATCCACTGTACTCGGCTTTTTTTTTTTTTTTATTGATTTCTGGGGGATTGACTAAGGTCTTCATGCTTGTATAACAAACATTTTCCAGCTGTCTTAGTTAAGGTTACTGTTGCTGTGATGAAACACCATGGCCAAAGCAGTTTGGGGTGGAAAGGGTTTTTTTGGCTTCTACATCACAGTTCATATCAAAGGAAGTCAGGACAGGAAGTCAAGCAGGGTAGGAACTGGAGGCAGGAGCTGATGCAGAGGCCACAGAGGAGTGCTACTTACTGGCGTACTCTTCATGGCTTCCTCAGCCTGCTTTCTTATAGAACCCAGGGTGACCAGCAGGGATGGACCCCCCCCCTTTAACCACTAACTAAGAAAATGCCCTACAGGCTTTCCTACAGCCCATTCTTATGTAAGCATTTTCTTATTTTCTTAATTGAGATTCTATCTTCTCTAATGACTTTAGCTTATGTCAAGTTGCAATAACTATCAAGCACAGCAACCAAACCATACACCAAACCCAGTCTTCAGGGTGTTCTCCACAGCTGATGTCTTACTCCTCTCTGGCTCCCAGAACACCATCCTCTCCCAGTGTTGTTCTTACATGTTCAAAAAATCTGGTGATTTCTTTCAGTTCTTTGACTTTCACTAGAATCTGTATGCTGATGACTCCTACATGCCTATCTTCAGCTCTGACCTTTCCCAGATCTCTAAAATAACAGACAGCTATTTCAGTGCCTCCTTACGTTTTCTTCTGAAGCCCCATAGCTATCACAGACATGCCTGAAACAGACAACCTAGGACTTGGCATTTTCCCCTCCCTCTTAGTAATTAGTGCCATAGTTCATTTTCAGTCTGGAAACCTAGACATGATCTTAATTGTCCTCTTTCCTTCTTAGTACTCTGTTAGTCCATTCATCACAGTCCTGTTAGCTACTTCATCCCTACAGATGTAGACAAAAGTTCCTTTCACTATGGGGATGGACCTCATCTATGAATCGTTGGCATTCTAGCAGATCTTTAGGAAGATGTGGCTTTAGGCAGGATTACCTGCTTGCAGTGTGGTGACTGAGTTGTCAGAGGGCAAGACTCAAAGATAGGAAACTAGTTGGAAGACCATAGTAGAGGCAGTAATGCATAGGAAACAAAATGCCATCTCGGTGCCTGTCTTAGTCCCTGCTCTATTGCTGTGAAGAGACACCGTACCACAGCAGCTCTCACAAAGGAAAACATTTACTTAGGGCTGGTTTACAGTTTCAGAGGCTTAGGCTATTATTGTCACGGCAGGGAGCATGGCAGCACACAGTTAGACTTGGTGCTAGAACAGTAGCTGAGGGTTCTATATCCTGATCCATAGGCAGCAGGAAGAAAGACAAATACATACATACATGCAGACAGACTGAGCCTAGCATGGGCTTTTGAAACCTCAAAGCCCACTCCTAGTGACACACTCCTCCAAAAGACCACACCTCCTAATCCTCTCAAACAGTTCCACTCCCTGGTGACTAACAAATATATGAGCCTATGGGGGGCATTCTTACACCACCCTGCTTTATCAATGGGAAAGACACTACAGTCCTGTACTACTGTGCTCAGAACTCTAGTAAATGTGAGGTCTCAGAACTACAGCCTTTCTTTACAAGAAGGCCCGAGGCACTGTGTTAGACTTTCCATTGCTATGACAACTACTAGAGAGAAACTATTTTCATTTAAAAGGGGAAAGCATTATTTTGTCTTATGACTTTAGAGATTTTAATCCATGACTATTTTGCTACCTTGCTTCTGAGCCTGTGGTGAGGCAAAGCATCATGTGGGTGATGCATGAACATGGCAGTCCAGACGTTGGGGGAGAGTAGGGACAAGATATTCAAGATAATCCCCTAGTGACCTATTCCTTCAACAAGGCCCCACTTCCTGACTTCCACCACCTTTCTGTAATCCCATTGGTTTAGGAATCCATTGATGATCCATTTACTACCCTAAACCAGTCAACTAGTAGTGAGGCTTTTAATGCATGAGCCTTTAGTTGACACTTCAGACGCAAACCATAACACTTCTCTTGCTTGATGCGTGAATGAGGCTCCCTTTTCAACTTACAGTTCTTGACCTTGTGGCACCTCTGTAGAATTAATGTCTTTTGTGTGAACTGGTTCAGAAATGTTACTCATCTGTGTTCTGTTTGGGAAGGCAGGTGCTATGAGGGCTTATGACTACTATATATGAAATTCATGTTTAATCAAGACTGTTTGACATTCTTCAAATTGTGTAGGTATAAGTAAAAAAGATTTACTAAACAAGCCAAATGTGGTAGCACATGCTTATAATCTCAGCACTTGGAAGGCAGAGGCAAAAGGATTGCTACAAGTTTGAAGCTAGCCTAATTTACCAACATGGGCTGTATAGTAAGACTCCGTCTCAAAACAAAACAGGTACACACACCCATCAAGAGGGTTTGTGAGAGACAGAACATGCTGATCTGGTTGTTATGTGTAGAGAGATACAGAAGTGGTCATGTAATGCCAGCACTCAAGAGACTAAAGCAAGGAGCCTTGAGTTCAAGAACACCTGGGCTACAGATTGAGATTATGTCTCAGGGATCTGGCTGGAGGTGTAAACCGTGGCTATTCAGAGTCAAGCAAGGCTTCTCACAATAAACTTTTGAACAGAATCTGAAAGATATTGTTGGCAGGAAACAAAAGTGGGCACCCTTAGCAGAGAACAATGTAGGTGACTGTAATCTGCACCTTGCATTCTGGACAGTGCGTTTCCCAACTCTTTGTCCCATTTAATCGCCCTCTTGAACTGTATTTGCTTTATTCTTTTTTTTCACTCTACTACTTCTGTTCCTGTCAATTATGTTTCTCTACTAACTCTTCTCTTCCACCCTCAATATTAACCGAATGCCAAGACTACTTAAATAGCATTAGTACCTATTCACTCTACATATCTTGTTTCAGTAGTCAATTTTTACATCACAAGAAACATCTTTGATTTCTTTTTTCCCTTTCTAGGATTGAAGCACAGTCATAGAACCTCCAAGTCAACTCAAACACAAGACTCTTCATTTCAGGAACTGATTATGAAAACATCTAAAAGAAATGAAACTTTGAACTTGAAGTCAGAAAATCTTTTCATAGATGAAGGGAAAATAGAGGTAAAGCAGGATAAGAATTCTTTGACTACAGAAAGAAGCCGTAAAAACAGTGAATTTAGTCCAAAGTCACATAGAGAAAAAAAGTCACCAGAATGTGAAAAACAAGACACTTTCAAGCAGATAGCATCATATTTATCTAATCACCCAACAATCACACCAGATAAACGCTATAAATGTAGTATGTGTGAGAAAACCTTCATCAATACCTCATCTCTTCGTAAACATGAGAAAAACCACAGTGGAGAGAAATTATTTAAATGTAAAGAATGTTCAAAAGCCTTTAGCCAAAGTTCAGCCCTTATCCAACATCAGATAACTCATACTGGAGAGAAGCCTTACGTATGTAAAGAATGTGGCAAAGCCTTCACTCTCAGTACATCCCTTTATAAGCACCTAAGAACTCACACTGTAGAGAAATCCTACAGATGTAAGGAATGTGGTAAATCCTTTGGCCGAAGGTCGGGTCTTTTTATACACCAGAAAGTCCATGTTGGAGACAACCCTTATAAATATAATCCAGGTAGGAAGTCATCTAGTTGTAGCACATCCCTTCCTGGTCAGAGAATCCATTCCAGAAAGAAAACCTACCTGTGTAACGAATGTGGCAACACCTTTAAGTCTAGCTCCTCCCTTCGCTATCATCAGAGAATCCACACGGGAGAGAAACCTTTCAAATGCAGCGAATGCGGCAGAGCCTTCAGTCAGAGTGCATCACTTATTCAGCATGAGAGAATTCACACTGGAGAAAGGCCCTATAGGTGTAATGAATGTGGAAAGGGCTTCACTTCTATCTCAAGACTCAACAGACACCGAATAATTCACACTGGGGAGAAGTTTTATAATTGTAATGAATGTGGCAAAGCCTTAAGTTCCCATTCAACTCTTATTATTCATGAGAGAATTCACACTGGAGAGAAACCATGTAAATGTAAAGTCTGTGGGAAAGCTTTCAGACAGAGTTCAGCTCTGATCCAGCATCAGAGAATGCACACTGGAGAAAGACCTTATAAATGTAATGAGTGTGGGAAGACATTCAGGTGTAATTCATCCCTCAGTAACCATCAGCGAATTCATACTGGGGAGAAACCATACCGATGCCAGGAATGTGGAATGTCATTTGGTCAAAGTTCAGCTCTTATTCAGCACCGAAGGATTCATACTGGTGAGAAACCCTTTAAATGTAACACATGTGGGAAGACCTTTAGGCAGAGCTCTTCACGTATTGCACATCAGCGAATCCACACTGGAGAGAAACCCTATGAATGTAACACATGTGGGAAACTTTTCAACCATAGGTCATCCCTTACCAATCATTATAAAATTCATATGGATGAGGACTCTTGAAGTAAATTTGCATGTGTAAAAAGCCTTAAACCAAAGCTCTTCAGAGAATATGTGCTTGAGAGATATAATAAAAATAATGAATATGGGAGAAAAATCTACAGTCAACTAAATGCCATGGATAAATTTTGTGTAACAGGAGGAAAGTATTCATACCTCTTCAACGCTTTAAGAAATTATTTGAGAACCATGCATAGTGGTTAATACACATGGTCGTAGCTACTGAGAACCCTGAAGCATGAGGATTGCTTGAGTCTATGAGTTTGAAGCAGCCTGAGGAAACCTTGGGAGACCCCATCTCAAAAAATGAGTAACCTGTGATGAAGGATTAACAACTGAAGACCCTGACTTCAGGCGTTTGTAAAACGGTGCTTTTCTCTCTGCAGCAGTGTGTTCTGGATATAATTTTAATCATAGGCATCTAGTGAGCAGAGGGGTGTGCTGCACTTCTTATTAGCAAAACACTAAACCCTACACTGGTGATATTTTTATAACATTTTAATAATATCCAAGTGATCAAAGAAATACACATTTTTTTTAAAAAAATGGGCCAAAATAAAAGATTAAAATGGACTATAATCTACCTCTTAGTCTCTGGAGTTTATCATTTTCTATACCTGATTTCAAATGTTGTGTGTGAATTTTATTAAAAGTGGAAAATTACAAAGCTGTTCTCTTGGTATTACTGTGATTTGGAGCTATTCTACCCAGTTATTCTTTTTCTAGAGTGTCTTTGTTGCTGCTGCTTTGATTGCTTTAAAGTCATTTGTAATTAAGATCTGTTGTCCTCTGTGCTGTTATCTAGGTGTATTAAATATGAAAATGGGCAGTTGGAGGGAGCGAAGAAATGGCTCAGTGGTTAAAAGAATGTTTTGCAGTTTCAAAGGACACAAGTTCAGTTCCAAGTACTCATGTCAAATGGCTCACAAGTACTGTCTCTGGCTCCAGGGAGGTCTGACGTCTCCAGTCTTCACATGTGCATATTCACACATACACACGTAATTTTAAAATCTTTTCAAGATAAAGTAGCAAATAAAATTCAAAGTTACTGTGTGGTTTCTTTTTTTTTTTTTGTCATACACACAAAACCATATCAGAGGACATTTAGCAAATGTAATACCTGTAAGAAATACTGGAGACTGCTGTTATTTAGAGATGATTGATTGCCTTTCAATTCTGGAATCAAGAAATGGGACTTTTCAAAAGATTACTAAACCATGTGAGTTAGCCCCTCTTTAATGGGATTAATGTTCTGATGAAATACTGAACACTTGCTGTCTTTCAGACACCATAAGATGATGCCTCTGAAAGACACCAGGCAGCAAAGTATCAGCCCTTAAAAATTGCATTAATATGATGGTTCATCTTTATTAATTTCACTGGATTTAGAACCACCTAGAGGGCACACCTTTGGTCATGACTGAGGGTATTTCCAGAGGTTTAGCTGTGGGGCAAAGAATCACCCTAAATGTAAGTGGGATCATCCCATAGACTAGAGTTTGGACTGAAAAAAGGAATAGCAAACTGATCACAAGAATTTTTCAGTTTCCAGATCCACTAAGAGCAAGAAACCTTACACTCATACAACCACAGTCTACTACTGCTATGCCTTCCTTGCCTAGTGTGATCTATGCCTGTACTACTTGTAGCTGTAATGACTAATCAGAATTATTTATAATTGGGGGGTGGTGGTGAGACAGGGTTTCTCTGTGTAGTCTTGGCTGTCTGGAACTCACTCTGTAGACCAGGCTGGCCTCAAGCTCAGAGATCTGCTTGCCTCTGCCTCCTGAGTACTGGTGTTGAAGGTGTGTGCTGCCACTACCCAACCTATATAACTAAGTTAAAAATTAAATTCCTCATTTTCAGTAGTCACAGATCCTCCATTGAGAAAAGCTGTGTTGCATATTGCTGGTCCCGACCCAGAAATTCTGTAGTGTGAAGATTCTCTGCAAAATGCTCTGTAAGAACATCAGGAGATAACCTCTCGGATCAGGCAGCACATCACAGTGCTGGGAATGAGACAGCACCTGGAAATAAAATTTGGAATCAACTGAGATGACCCACATCTTTCCTGCTGATGGTTAGGTTTGGAAGGAACTCAGAACCACATAAAGGCTAAGGAATAGGGAGGGTTTACAACTTCCTGGGTAAATTGAGGTCTGCTATTTTATATTTAATGTTGCCTTTACAGAATATCGCTGACTAGGTAGTTCAGAATGAGTTGCACTTTTGCAATAGTGTCATCTGAAAAGTATATCTGGGGAAGGCCTTGCTATAGAATAACATGGCCAAAGCCATCACAAAGAAAAGACTGGTGCCAAATCCACCCTTTTAATACTTGCTTCACAATAATAATAGTAATTCATTCATCCAAATGCCCTACCTCTCAATGCTGTTAAATTGGGGATTTTGTTCCCAACACATGAACTCAGTGGTAGTGGTGGGGTGTTCAAACATAGCATCTCATATCTTTTTGTTAGACCAGCCTAACTCCATCTTAAAAGCCATTTTGTTAGATCAAAATAAGTTCATTTCTGTTTGCTGCAAAATTCCAAGTTGACCTTGCTTTAGCCTGTTTGTGGACTTTGACATGCTTCCCACTGTGGAGTTAGACTCACACCATGGATGTACTCTACCCTGCTAAGATGTTCTGCCAAGATGATCTGACAAATAACCTAGTCTGCTGTCTGCTTCTGTAAACATTCATCAAATCCTTACTTCACCAAATCCCTTTGAAAACCCCCAGTTTGCACTTTTACCTTATAAAATGAGTCCCGAAAAGTTAATCCATGTTGCTCTCTCAAACCCTGTTTTTGAGAGTCAGTTCTATGTATAGTAAATAAACCTTGCTTAATTGGCTTTAATTTGGGATGGTATTTGTTCTCACTCAGTGGGATCAGCACTTTCCTTGTGGCTCTCATTCTTAGTGATCAGTGGGGCTGGGTGGCTCATCAGGGTTGCTTGCTGCTATTCCAGAGGACCTGAGTTTGATTCCCAGCACCCACATCCGTTGTCTCACAACTGCCTGTGTCCCCTTTAGTGACCCTCCAGTGACTGATTAATGACTTTGAGATACAACAGAACCAGGGAACTCCAGAGCTTTTTTCTGGGCTTCTCTGAAGCTTTTATTCCAAGATATCTCAGTGCTCAAAGCAAGGACAGAGAAACAGTGATAAACATCCAGAGTAGTGCTCATCACTTTGACTAGAAGTGCTCAGAGGGCAGGAAGTCTCACAGCCCAAAGGGAGCACTGTTCGCAAAATGTTCTTGAATGCTCTAAGCTGGGGGAAGGAAATATCTTGGGCAGGTGGAGGCATTCCTCCCAGAGGGATAAACAAAGGTCCAAAGAAGCAGAAAAGCAGGAGAATGTAAGAAAGTTTATATGATCTGCAGGGATTTGCCATCTTCTGGCCTCTGCAGGCAGCTATACACATGCACACACACACACATAAATAAGAAGAATAAAATCTTAGTACTCAGAGGAACATTTGCTATCACCGAACAACTTTTACACACAGACAATGGATTTTGTTTTGTATTTTTTCCCAAGACAATTATTTTCATTAATTATTTGGGAATTTCATAGAGTGCACTCTGATCACACTCAATTCCTATCCCTCCTAGGTTCTTTCTCTCCCCCCACCCCAGGAAAAAAAAAAAGAGAAAAATGTACCAAGTTCAATTTGTATTACTTATATACTCACTGAAGCATGGTCAAATTCCCAATGGCCAGCCTCCCAAAGAAAACCAAGTCTTTCCCATCCCCTCCTGCCCCCACCCCCAGCCAGAAGCCATCATCTGTGAAGAGCTACGCCTCAGCATCCCCACTGCAATTTCTAAGGACTCTCTTCAATAGCTTCTTTTCCAAACTGTTTCTCTTTTTTGTTTTTCTTGGGTGTGTGTGTGGGGGGGGGTGATGTCACAAGCCTTCAAAGTCTCTCTTTCTGTTAGGAGTCTGCAGTCATCAATACCACTGCAAAAGAAGCTTCCTTGCCCATAGCAGCTGCAGGCAGCACAGATCATGAACTTCCACATGGTCTCCTGCAGTAGCCCTGATCACGGACATCAACATGGCTTCTGGTGGCAGCACGGATTGTGGACAGCAGCATGGACTCCTGCGGCAACCGTGGTCTGGACACCAATAGGAGGTCTTTTTTAAAAAAATATTTATTTATTATGTATATAATATTCTGTCTGTGTGTATGTCTGCAGGCCAGAAGAGGGCACCAGACCCCATTACAGATGGTTGTGAACCACCATGTGGTTGCCGAGAATTGAACTCAGGACCTCTGAAAGAGCAGGCAATGCTCTTAACCACTGAGCCATCTCTCCAGCCCTCCAAGGCCAAGGAGGTCTTTTGAGGAGTCTTAATCGAGAGAATGAACCGTTCTTCATCCCAGGTATTTTGTTGCTTAGAGTCAGGGTGATTGTGTCATTGGGCATCATGTTTGGGAGCAGTACCTGCTCGAGCTCCGGGCTGCTGTAAACCACGCTGCCCTCGGTGCAGGCCAACCTGCCAGTGCCCCGGGCATGACCATTGTGTTTTCAGCCTGTGGGCAGCAACGCAGCCTGTTGTCCCCCCACCCCACCCCGCCAGCAGAGCTAGCCGCGGTAGTAGCAGCAGCAGTGGCGGCTCCATGCCTCAGGCCAGGCCTTTGAGCATAGCAGCCGTACCAGTGGACGGCAGTGGGGTGAGGTGGGTCCAGGGGCGACATGAACCTCCCGGTGGCCTGAAGTGCTCTCAGGAGCAGTATCTATTCTGTTCTGCTAGCTTTTTTTTTCTAGTTCCATGAAACCACTTTTTAAAAGCGCCTACCCCTAAGACCTGCATTTTTTTTTTTAAAGTTGTTCCAGAGATACTGTGAGCTCTGAAGGCTCATCCTCCACTTCTGGGTCTCCCCTCGAAACCTCTCTGGGTCTCTCAGGCCCCTTAGGTGCAGGTGACCACCGCCATCTTGAATTGAATCACCTCTAGACAACAGATTTTGAATCCCGCCTTTTGCACTTTATAGCTTTGATTGAACATTGCTGAGTCACCATTTCTTTTTTGTCAAAGAGGCAGCTCACACTAGAGACTCTTCTACCTAAATAAAACAGACACTTGGTGATCTCCACCTCACCATCTTGTGCACATTCCTGGGGCAGCGAGGGGTGGTGGGTCAAAATGAACCGGCTTCTCTGTGCAGACCCCTTTCACAAGGCTTTCTCTTGAAAAATAAAGTGTTGAAAAGACTCTGGCCAACTCGAGCTTGGCAGGCATGGCTCTGGCAGGCCTTGCTCTTCTCACCTTCCCTCTGCCTTGCTAAAAACCATTAGACTACATTCCTAAAGCTTGCTTCCAAGGTCTGTTCCCTTATTTGGCCTCTTCGTCCTCCTGAGGCTGACTACCAAGGTCCAACTATCAAAGGATTGAAGTCCAGCAAACAGAAGGCCCCTTTAGTTCACCTAATTAACATGCCCAATTAAAATTAAACACTACTCCTAACATGGGGTTCTTCCCCTTTCCCTTTATAAACCGCCATTTGCCTATGTGCCACACCTGTCTCTTCTCTATCCAGAGGCATGTCTTTGTTCCTCTGGGGCATGTATCCCTGCCCCTTTCTCTCCTTCCCTTCGCATTCTCTTTCATTCTCTACCCTCTATCCTTGTCTCTTATTCCCTGCCCTCTGTCCCTCTGGGGCAAATAAATCTCCTTTGTGCTGAAACCTTGGTCTTGGGGTCCTGAGCCGATGCTTTTCCTTTCATGTACTGCTTACAAGCTCGTTATAATATGATGGGATGATGAGAATTACAATCCCCATTATTGTTCTTCCAAGGAGCACATACATTTCTCAAGAAGTCAAGCTCTTTTGATAAAAGACTCTTCAACAAGGTAAAGACGTGATTTATACAGGAGAATCCCCATTAAAGGGGTTGCACAAGGAATCTGGGGAGCCATCTGAAGACAAAACATTCACCTACAGGCATGAGCTTGTTTCCATTTGGCTGTGACTGAGTGCCCCAACCTGGGAGTCTGTGTCTGGCAGGGATGTTGTGCTAAAGCAGATGCCAAGAGGATGGCTTGTGCTAAGCTCCACTCCTCAGACTGTGAGATGTAGATCCACTGAGGTTTCATCTACAAGTTAGGGATATCTGGGGTAGAACTCATGACCAAGCCATCCAGTGCTCATCCCAAGTTCCTTATCTGCCACAAGACTACAGGGGCAACTCTGCACTGTTTACAGCATATAAAGAGTCATCGAGAACTGCCTGCCTTGGCCCCACGACCCAGAAGCCAATGTCCTCTCATCCCACCTATCTCCCAAATCCAGCTGTGGCAGTTGGGCTGGCCTCAGGAGATGGACTCAGCTCAGCAAGACTCAATGGAGATGAATTACAGTCCAGGGCTCTGCTTGTCAAACCAAAGACCATCATTTAGCATCTCTTTGGGTGGTGAACATCACCTCTCCAGACAAAGGGACCTGCCACCACCGCCTCAGTCTCCAAAGAAAAAGCCTGGGGGATTTGGATCTATGAAAGACAGAATCATTTTGATAAATGTGACACACCAAATGCAACTTACCCTTATGCTATGTACTCCTATTGCTATCCAGAAAGAGGAGAGTAAAATAAGAAGCATCAGTTGCAGGGATGGGTGCTCTTATCCATGGTGAGAACCTTTGAAACCTGAGGTATTTTGAGTCCACAGTGAAGGAAAGCCAGGTTTTGTACAGTTATACAGAGGCTGGGATTTTAAGGACTCCCTGTTTAGCTGAAGACTCAAGTAGAAAAATCTTTTCAGAAATTACCAGAGTGCATTCAAGAGACTTGAAACAATTTGTATTTTGAAGTTTAGGCAGTGGGGTCCGGAATCCTTTAGAGCTTTGCCCTTCTTGGAGATCAGGCACATTGTCTCCCAGGTTTTTAATCAGATACTACTATAGATTCCCCTTTGTGGTTATTTGATGTAATTGTTGGAAAATAACAATCTTGGTGTTATACAAAGGAATACGTGGAAAGGCAACTTCTTTTGGCAAAATGGGCGGGCCAGAACCCAAAGTAGGCTAATGAGCACATTCAGCCAAAATGACTTTTATCCCCGAGGTAGGTGTTGTTTCTGTCTCATCCCATTGGTAGGAGCTCTGGAATTCCCAATCTGAGGGTCTGGACGTGAATCTGGGACCTTCAAGGGAGTAGACCTAAGCCAGAACCCTCTGGGCGTGAGTCTAGGACCTCTCAGGAACTACACCAGAGCCAGGACCTCTGTCAGCCTGGGCGTAAGTGAACCTGGGTCCTCCGAGGGAATAAATAGGCAGGAACCAGACATCTAGGTGGGGTCAGGCGTGAGTCTGGGTCCTCAGAGGGAGTAGGCCTGAGCCAGGACCTCTGTGGGTCCAGGAATTGGTCTGGGACATCAAAGGGAATAGGCAAATAGGCAGGAATCTGGAACCTCTGCGGGTCTGAATGTGAGTCTGGGACCTCTGAGGGAGTAAGCAGGTCCTCAGCGGGTCTGGGCGCACCCCAGCCTGGGACCTTCGAGGTAGTAGACCGGAGCCAGAAACTTTTCCAGGTTCAACTCCAACCCAGGGACCTCTGCAGGAGGGAATCCAAACCAATATTTACAGATACAGGTCAAAGCTGGTAACCTAGGCCACATTTGCCCTGAGACAAGGAACTCTACCTCGGGCATCGAATTCCACAGGGGTGGCTCTGAACAAGCTACCTAGAACAGAGAGGGCTTGAGGAAACAAGCTCCACCTGGAGCAGAAGCCAGGCGCAAATCCAGTCCCTGAAGCCAACCCAGTCCCAGGATACTGGCAGAACAGGATTGAGCCAGAGACCTGACTCAGAGTCAGCAATCTCCACCAGAATTCTACAAGACATTCAAAGAAAAACTAATACCAATACTCATTAAATTATTCCACACAATAGAAACAGAAGGAACATTGCCAGAGCCTTTTTATGAGGCTACAATTACCTTGATACCCAAACCACAGAAAGACATTACTGAAAGAGAATTACAGACCAATCTCACTCATGAGCATTGATGCAAAAGTACTAAATAAAATACTGGCAAATCGAATCCAAGAACACATCAGAACCATCATCCGCCATGATCAAGTCGGCTTCATCCCAGACATGCAGGGATGGTCCAAAATAAAAATCTGTCAACATGATCCACCATATAAACAAGCTGAAAAATAAAAACCACATGATCATCTCATTAGATGACAAAAAAGCTTTTGACAAAATATAACATCCCTTCATGATAAAGGTCTTGGAGACACCAGGGATACAAGGAACATACCTAAACATAATAAAGGCAATATACAGCAAGCCAACAGCCAACATCAAACTAAATGGAGAGAAACTCCCAGCGATTCCACTGAAATCAGGAACAAGACAAGGTTGTCCACTCTCTCCATATCTATTCAACATAGTTCTTGAGGTCCTAGCTAGAGCAATAAGACACCAAAAGGAGATCAAGGGGATACAAATGTGAAAAGAAGAAGTCAAACTCTCACTGTTTGCTGATGATATGATAGTTTATATAAGTAATCTCAAAAATTCTTCCAAGGAACTTCTACAACACAGTAATGTAGCAGGATACAAGATTAACTCAAAAAAAATCAGTAGCCCTCTTGTACACAGATGATAAAAGGGCT